>JAJJMB010004025.1:766054-917452 GCA_023531105.1 Papaver atlanticum
CAAGAGGTTGTGGTCATTTTAGAAATTTTGTGAGTTTAGCCACAACCGTGAATAGTAAGCAAAAAATACGAATAAACTAAACATGACAAACAAACAAAAAAAACAAAAAACAAAACAAAAAAAAAACCCCGACAGATGCACACATTAAATGGGCTCTCTAGGGATGGGGCGCACTAGTTTTTTTTTTTCTTTAAAAAAAAAAATCATTTAAAAAGATATATTGTTGTTCTGGTGGCTTAGGATCAGAGTATTATCCAAGTAGGCCATCAAAGTACCACTCTACTGGAATTACTTGAGATTTTGCGAAATTAGCCAAAACATCAGCTATGCTATTTGCATCTCTATGAATATAGCCACATTCCCAATGTTCAAAATCAGATAAAATAAAAAGAATGTCTTCAATACTATTTTTAGTTGTCCACTTCACTGAGGTAGGGGATCCTTGGATAGCTTTCACCATATTCATACAGTCTCCTTCGAAATGAACACTTATAAGCCCTTTGTCCTTTGCCAAAATTACTGCTTCCAACGCTCCCAACGCCTCAGCTTGTTCGGCATCTACTACTTTGGCTGGGATGCATCGTACTCCATTGCAGTGCCCTGCAAAATTTCTCAAGATTAGGCCAATGCCAGAATATACAGTACGTCTATACAGAAAGCATCAAAGTTTATCTTTTCCACATTAGCTGAAGGAGCGCGCCAAATATGTCAGACATAAGAAATATTATTGATCAAAGAAATAACAAGAGATAAAGAGTTATACCTGTCCTGGAGATGGTTAACAATATTCTCAGCTATATGAGTGATATTAATCTGAATATTCTCAAAATTGTTAGAGCATCTAGCCTTCCAGATATGCCAAGTTATAAAACTGGTAAACTCAAAGCTTTTGAGATCAACCTGCATACCATTATTACCTGCATTTAGGATATTACATAACCAATCATGCAAATTATAATTACTAATGAAATGGTATAGGTTAGCATTAACTGTGTT
This sequence comes from Papaver atlanticum, assembly GCA_023531105.1. NCBI lineage: Eukaryota > Viridiplantae > Streptophyta > Magnoliopsida > Ranunculales > Papaveraceae > Papaver > Papaver atlanticum. The sequence continues at coordinate 767,051 of JAJJMB010004025.1, forward strand.
CCATATATTACTAGCCATAGGACAATCAATAAAAAAATGCTGAAAAGACGCAATACCATTATCACTCAAGGAACAAGAAGTACTTTTGTGTTTAGTGAATCTGGCTAACTTATCCTTTGTATAGAGACATTTTTGCAGCACCTTCCACGTAAAGTGTTGTATCCTAGGAGGGAGTTTTAAACTCCAAAAGGACTTCTAATTAGCAACCATATTATTCTTGGTAGGAAAAACAGTTAAAGATTCATTCAAGATAGCCCTATAAGCAGATTTAACTGTAAAGCACCCATTATGAGAAGGGGACCTTCTAATCTTATCACAGGCTGTGAAGAGGATACTAATACTCAGGATTTCATTAACAATGTCCTCATCAAAAAGGGTTCTAAGTATGTCTATCCTCCAAGTATGAGAGTCACTATCTATAAGCTGGCTGACATAACTCATATTAGATGAATAATTTTTAGTATCTGGATGCTTAATCCTATTTGGTAACAAATTATCTTTCCAGATAGCAATTTGCTTTCCATTCCTAACTTCCCACACATATAGTGCTTCTTAACAATTTCAAGCCCCTAACACATGCCTTTCCAGATCAAAGATCCCTGAGAAGAAACAACATCATTAACGGGATTAATATTACTTAAGTACTTGCAACTTAAAATTTTGACCCACATCTCATCTTGCTAGTTTACCATTCTCCAGGCAAGTTTAGTTAATAGAGCAATATTTAAAATATGAGTTCTCTTTATATTAAGACTTCATAAATACTTTAGAAGAGCAACATCCGGCCATCTTTTAGGATGTATAACCCTTTTCCTATTTTCCCCATTGGAAATTCATTGGCATATGAAAGACTGCAAGATGATGGTTAGCCATATTACCTAAAACTGACTGAATAAGTACTGTTTTACCAGGGGATGCAACAAACTTACCTTTCCAAGTTGCCAGATTACCTTTGTAGTTATCAATCCGATGAGAAAACGATTGAGATTTATCTCTTTGGAGTAGCAAAGGCACTCCCAGATATTTCTCATGTAAAGCCATTATTTTTACTTGAAGGATACTAGAAATGGTGTTCTTTATGTTACATGGAACTCTGGGGTAGAAAGCAACTGCTGATTTGTCAAAATTCACAGCTTGACCAGAAAACTTACGGAATTGGTCAATAATATAAGCTAAATAATTGGCTTCCTGAATTCGTCAACTTCGATACTGAACCTGGTGATAGACGCATTTATGTGTCTATTTTCATCTCTTTTATGTATAGTGTTAGTACCCATTTTTGTACTAATTTTGGTATTTTATCCCTTGTAGGTGTTTTTGGAAAAATAGGCTCGAAAAGTTGTTAAAGGCTCCTGGGAGGACATTTGCTATTCGGACTCTCACTTTGGATAAGGGGTAACCCATTTCCAAGCAGCTGCTAAGTACAGACCGGGACTGGATAGGGGGAGGTCACATTTCTTCACGTTTTCAAAAACAGAAAAATGGCAGGAAAATTTTTCAGAAAACAGACGATTTTGTGGATGGATTGTTGATCGATTTTTAGGGAGATTAAAGAGCTGAATTTGATTGGGTTTGTTCCTATGGACTTAACAGGCAAGGTAAGGGTGTTGGAATGGATCCAAAGTGGCTAGAACTCGAATTGGAAGTGAAAAAAGGTTAAAAATATCACGGTTTATTTTGGGAAAGTTTCTTGGTTTATTTTTGGAAACTTACGTGAAGAAGAGGAAGGAAACTCTTCTTAGAGATTTGTTTCTATCACGGGAGGAGTTTGGACAGCTGAGAACACGTGAAACAGAAGAAAAAAAAGAAATAACTTAACGTGCCGTGGAGGAAAAAACCAAAGTTATTCTCGAATTTTCTTTGCTCTACTATGTATAAAAGGGTTGGTTCGAGTCCTAGGAAGGTAACCGAGACCTTAGGGGAAAGTTTAGAGCCTTAGAGAAGCCAGAAAAATCATTAGAAGAAGATCGGGTTCTGCTGCTGCTGCTGTTGCCGGAGAAGACGAAGAACACAGAACAGCGGAAAAAGAAAGTTGCAGAGGCAGACTTATTTTCAGTGACAACTATTTACGGTCGCATCATCCTGCAGTCACCGAAGCTCTTCAGCAACGATTCCGTCCGCTGTATTATTCTTTCAGCACCTACAGTATACCCTTTTCTCTCTTGTAATCAACTTTTGAACACCAAAGATGTATTTTGAGAACACGATTAATATGAGGAGCTAAACCCCTTAGCCGAGGCGACGGAGGAAGCCATTGTTCCATGAAAAGTGGTATAGTTCTATTTTAATTATTTATTGCAATTATTTTACATGATTATTTGCATAGAACTTAAAATAAAAATTGATTTTTATTGAGTAGTTGTGAATTGTTTTGATGGAACATGCTATGTTTTAACACTTTTGATGTTTCATGCTTTGGGATTACAACTTCTACTTCAAAAATCTATTAGAGGCAAATATTAGAATCACTTTAAAGAAGAATATTGCATGAATATTTATTAGAGTTTATCAATTAATTGGTCAATGGTGGAATCCAGAGTCTCGGTATTTTCTTATTATTATTGAAACAATTTTATTTAATTCTAAAAAATCCTTCACAAGCCCGAGTTGAACGAACTTTACTCACCACTTTCACTACAACTAAAATTAACATCATCTGGCTCCAAGCTCGAAACCTGGTCATGAGTGGACTAATATTAGTTGGAAACTTCGTAAGAAATATGAATCCACCCATCTACAGGTAAGAATCCATCGGAATATTCCCCGAAACCTTAAACACACAACTTTTCGTCAACTTCGATACTGAAACTGGCTTCGAGCTCGAAACCTGGCCGCGAGTGGACTAATATTAGTTGGAAACTTCGTAAGAACGATGAAGCCACCCGTCTACAGGTAAGATTCCATCGAAATATTCCCCAAAACCTTAAACACACCCATTTTCGTCAACTTCGATACTGAACCTGGCTCCGAGCTCGAAACCTTGCTGCGAGTGGACTACTTGTAGATACCGTCGAAATCCGTTAAGATCTCTAAAATATCTAAAATGGAAAAACACAAGGAAATTATTATTAATACGAAGCCGCCACCCAACTTAGGGAGTTGAGACCCAATTTAGGTACTAGTCCAATTAACAGAGATAAAGTTCGGGAATCAAGATACGAGTTAGGAAGGTGTGAGGCACCTAACCCGTCCAATCCGAAGATCGGCCTCTACTTTATAAATTGGATATTAGAGTTTTGATCGGAAAAATATATAAATGACTAAATAAAAATAAACTAACTTTGCACTGTTATCACCTGCAAAATACCAAAATATTAGACACCGCGATTGAATAATTAAATCAAATTGGTGATCACTATTATTACCATATTGTTATTTTTATTATCAAAACGACTTGATCAAATCACACTATTATTATTATTATTACCAAAAATAAATAAATAAAACTATTATTATTATTATTCAAGAACATGGAACAGGGATGGCACGATCAACTAAAAGAAGAATAAAATCCATTTAACTACCCACGTTAACATACGTTCATGTACTTGACCAAATTGAGACAAAACAAACTAAGTATTAACAAACCAATCACAATAAACTTAATTTGAATCTACTGCATGCTTTTTTTCCTTCTACAAATGCTTAGGTATCAGTTGTGCAGGACTTAATTAATGCTCAATGTAATGTTCGTAAATCACAAGTCTGTTTCATATAATGGTTGCAAAACTATGGTATCAAAGAACAAAGAATACTTTTCATATATCGGTGGATGTTTTGCACGATCAACAAACTAATGGAAAATAGTAAACAAAGTACTCCACTGACCTGTTTTCGCTCCGAGTTCAAACAATGTAAACTTAGCTCAATTAAGAAAACCAACAATATAACCTTTGCCGCCAAATCGCATCATAAACGCCATCGACACTTTTAGCACTCTAAATTATTTTTCCAACCTCTCTTCTTTTCTTTTCAAAATAATCCTCCTAGATTTCTACGGATTTTTTCCTCTCTCACAACAAGAATTTAGCTCTCTATTTATAGCTTGTTCCCATTAACTACAACCGTAGGGTTAAAGGATCTCGATCAAACGGCTCCCGCTAATACCCTAAATATTATTACTAACTTAACCAATATTATTTCCATTAAATAAAATACCCTAATATTATTTGATATCATTTTCCATATATATGAATTATGCCATTTAATTTTTAAGATTTTTGTCAAAGGAAAATGCTTGGGAACAAAGCTAAAATATGGGTCGACATTTTACTCTTGGGTGGACGGATTTTAGACGGAAAGTGCTAGTGGACTTTTGGTATACTAACGAGTGGATTTTAAGGAGCTAAGTACTGGGACTATTAATACCAAAATGGTGCTCGATAAACATGGGCAGTTAGGCGGTCCACTTGGTGCTCGTTTAACTAATGGATTATAAGCCTAACTCACATTTTGGGGCTAGTCACAATTCCAATTTGCACCCATTCAGACTTTGACATCTAGACCATTTCGGATACGATCTTGCGGCATACTTTCTTGACAGTGTAAAATTGGGGTGTCTACACTACTATAGGTCGGAAACTTCGTAAGAATGATGAATCCACCCATGTACAGGTAAAATTCCATCGGAATATTCCCAAATATTTCGTCAACTTCGATACTGAACCTGGCTCCGGGCTCGAAACGTGGCCGCGAGTGGACTCCTATAAGTCGGAAACTTCGTAAGAACGATTAATCCACCCATATACAGGTAAGATTCCATCCGAATATTCCCTAAAACCTTAAACACACCCTTCGTCAACTTCGATATTGAACCTGGCTCCGAGATCGAAACCTGGCCGCGAGTGAACTATTATAAGTCGAAAACTTTGAAAGAACGATGAATCCACCCTCTACAGGTAAGATCCCATCGGAATATTCCTCGAAACCTTAAACACACCCCTTTTCGTCAACTTCGATACTGAACCCGACTCGAAAATTATTGTCGTAACCCTACGACGACCTTTATTAAAGGTTGAGAAAGGGGGTTATAGAAAATAGTTTTATCAGAATACAGAAAAATTTTAGCAGAAGTGCATACCAAACTAGTTTTTAGCAGAATAAAGTAAAATTTAGTATAAGTGAATAAAAATTTAGCAGAAGTGAATAAAATTTTGCAGAAGTGAATTTTTTTTAGCAGAAGTGAATAAAAAATTTGTAGAATGTATGTGATTGTTTACAGAGAAGGCTTCGCGCTGTTTGCGGCTCCGATGACTGAGTCTCTTTTTTGAACATCATATTTTGCTATTGCAACTCTAATAAAGGTTGTCACATAGTTAGTATAAAAAAGAACCACAAACCTGACAGAATTGTGATAATGTAGGCATGGTTGATAGTGTGGAATTGCACGCAGGAGGCTGAGGATCAAATCTCCCCGCAATCTCATTTTTCAATATCTTATATTTATACTTTAACAACTCTTATAAAGGTTATTATACATTTTCATAAAAAAAAGGCACAAAAAAAATCCAAACTTGTGAAGTGTAAGTATGGTTGATGAGTTATACTAACGCATAGTAGGTTCATTTTCGAATCCCCTCAACACTATTTTTATTATCATATTTTGGTTGTCTTCAACAACTCTTATAAAGGTTGTTATACATTTTCATTAAAAAAATGCACAAAAATTTCAAACTTATGGAGTGTAAGGATGGTTGATGCGTTAGACTAACACATAGTAGGTTCATGTTAGAATCCCCTCAACACTACTTTTTATCGTCATATGTTGTTTTTCTTCAACAACTCTTGCGAAAAGTTGTGATATGATTATTCACTATATTTCCGGAGGAAGGTTGTTAAAGCTAAAATATCGTCATATTTTGTTTTTCTTCGACAACTCTTGCGAAAAGTTGTGATATGATTATTCACTATATTTCCGGAGGAAGGTTGTTAAAGCTAAAATGTCGTCACAACTGTTTTGCTTAAAGAGTTGTCGTTTTTTTTCTTGTCGCAACCCTTTAGTCCTAAGGGTTGGTAGCGATGACATATGACAACTCTTCTTTTGAAACCAGCTGTAAAACATAAGATTTTCTACGATGTTTAGCAAAGAGTTGTAAAACCTCAGTTGTAGATGTATATTTTTCCTGTAGTGAATGGAATATAAAAGAAACGTCGCTCATCATCTTAATGGGTTTTCTTGTTTTCAAAGGAGGTTAAGATGTTTATGACCTTGAATTCTTTGAAAATATAAGATAAATTCATAGGTTTCTTTTAACATCCAAGTAACTAGTTATGAATTATGATATAATGTAACTGAGACTAATTAACCTTGTACTTTTTGTGTGATCATGCAGGGATTTTGGAACATAACCGTCAATACACATTATCGGGCCAGCAAACAGAAAGAAGGTAGTGATTGAAGGACCAGTTTGTGATAATGAGCAAGCTATAGGTTGGCAATTAAGGAATACGAGCAGTAATACAAGTATAAACGATTCTAATCACTATATCAAATATCGGATTTAATAGCTCATGAATTCTTTGGGATCCAGAAAGATGGTGGTCTGATTTTCTTCAATCCAAGAAATTTCACGAGTTAGTTTCTTCTTCAAAAAAACAAAAACAAAAAAACATTGGTTTTGCAGAAATGGTACTTCAAGATGCGACCAAATTGAAGGGTACGTTTTCCTGAAAGGGGTTGTTCTAAAATTATGTCATGTAATAACAAACTAATTGTTTTTTATTAATAATTCAAGTTAGAAGATTATGAGAATCGTCAAAGTGTGATTAATTTTTTTTCAAAAGATTTTACATCTATGTGTGTTCGTACTTGCAACAGAAAGAATGAGTGAAGAGATATTGGAAATAGAAGTTGAAGAAATCGTGAGGTTAAAATTTTAAATTTTGGGTGGAAATAGCATCGGTCAGGTGTGTGGCTTTGGGGAAATCAGTCTCGCTCTAGACTTGCACAGGTGTGATCCCTTATACTATTTATGGATTTTGCAATAATGGCCAATTAGATGTAGCACTAACACTCTTCGTGGAGGTGTCTATTCGAGGTATATATTTCAGCTGATCTAATCACATATAATGCTCTACTTCGTGGGTAGGGAGAATGAAAGCTAGGCAAAAGACTAGAGTATTTCCTGGTCAGTTTTCTAGGTGAGCTGAATGGAATGCTACACCAAGCCACACTGTCTGACTTGGAAGATGAAGAAGATAAATCACCAGATATCTGCTACGTACAGGTAACTTTGTACTTCGGTTTGTATTTTGTTTGTTTCAGTTTAGGTCCTTTTTGGTGGGTGTTTTGTTAGGATTTCTTTTTTTGATGATTACTACAACCTAATATCTATACATTGAGCATTCTAACTTTGTAATTGCAGTTTTTCTTTCTCTTTTCTCTACCTCTAGGTAGAACTCCACGTACATTCTTCTTTCTAGCAAATATTCTCTTTTGATCCAAAAAAATAGTATCCACATTTAGCTCTCGAACAAATTTATCAGTTAATGGTATAACTTCTGTCAGCTATGCTTACCCGACTTAAGATCCTTCCAAAAGGAAAAGGGACTTTAGAAGCTGAGCTAATAAAGCTTGTGTTGACTGCATACCCAAAGATAGTTTCCCGATTGGTGAGGACCGAACTTGCAAAATTCAAGTATGTTATATGTCCTCCTTTTGCTTCCAACGCTAAGACAATGACTTAGCTTCGATACTTAGATTAGCATCAGTCTTGAATTGATATTTTTCTTCAGAAGTTCTGCAATTTCTTTCCTTCCAGATGGTTTTTACAACTGCAGCCGGTATGAGACCCCATATAGAGTTACTAGAACTAGAGAAATGCGTGTGCTACAAACATTAGCTAAATGTGGATACTGTTTCTATGTTTCTTTCTCGGGTCTCTTCTGATTTTTCACCAACCTTGATATTCCATTCTCCTTAATAGTTTCTGTCAGTACTGCCATTAACACATACTTTATTCTTGGAGTACTTGCTTTTTCTACATGACGACTACTTGCACCCTCGATACCCATGGTAGTAAAGGCGATACACATAAGAGGAAAGCAAGAGAAATAAAACAAGCTAGACCCTAAGTCCAGTGCTATTGTTCTATCCTTCTCTGAATTAATGATGGTCCTGCTCCCTCTTGGGAGTTTTTGTTCTGCTAGGTGAATCAATCCTTTTTTCAAGATAAGAACAACTTTGTCCGGTAGGACATTTAAGAGTTCCATTAGCAGTTCGATCAAGAATTATTTAATGCAGGATTTATTGTAGCATTATCCTATGGTCTGTCACTGAACATAGCCCTTGTGCAATCCGTTCAAAACCAGTTTACAGTAGTAAATTACATCATCTCCATAGAGAAGGTTAGTACATGCACGTTTCAATTGAAGCTCCACAAGTAATAGAATCAGATCGACAGCAACCAAGTTGTCTAGATAAGAGAAGAATAGAGATCCTTCACTTGAAGGTAACATTTTGTATTGAAGTCTGCAGCCTCATGGTTAATGAAAATTTCAATATAAGTAGAAAATTTGTTTGAAGCAGGTTCGACGTAGGCTCGATACTCCACTTATTTTACGTGGAATCAGTTGCACATTTGAAGGAGAGCACAAAATTAGAATTGTTGGTAGGACAGGCAGTGGGAAAACAACTCTCATCAGCAAACGGTTTCGTTTAGTAGAGCCAGTTTGTGGGACAGTCGTCATAGATGGTGTCCACATTTCGAAACTTGGATTCATGATCTAAGGTCACGCTTAACGAATATTCCTCTTAAACCTGCGCTCTTTAATGGTACAGTTTTGGTTCCTTTGTCTGAATACACTGACTCAGGCATTTGGGAGGTCCTTGGAAAATGCCAGTTTCAAGAGTCTGTACGAGAGAAAAGAGAAGGACTGGATTCTCTATGTAAGATTTCTTCTCTCTGTTAGTCAACTATATTTTAGGCGCATTCACCAAGTTCAAGTCACTATTGCAGTGGCTGACGGCGGATAAAATTGGAGCATGGGAGAGCGACAGTTATTCTGCTTTGATCTCGTGCTCTGCTGAGGAGAAGACGAAACCTAGTGCTAGATAAAGCCACGGGATCGATACACAATATAACTGATGCAGTTCTTTAGAAAGCGATGGGATTTGCGGGTTGCACTGTGATTACAACAGCTCACAAAATAGCAACTGTGATGGACTTGCACAATGGTGCTTGCTCGATCCGTGACGGGAAACTTATGGAATATGATGAGCCCATGAAGGTTAGGAAGAGGGAAGGGTCGCTCTACACAAAGCTTGTCAAAGAATATTGGTCTGACTTCATTCTGCAAATTCCAGCTGAAGCTACACCGCAATATCTCTAATTTACCAATAAACTTCTCTCTACAATCAAGATAAATATAATTCCTCGGGTTTTTTCCTGTACAGTTGAAGAATTCAAATTTAGAAGCCAAATTTTTGTGGTCTCTACATCCTAGCAGCAGTTATTTGGCATTACAGGTATACCCTTGAGAATGGGAAATGGATTAGGAAGCTAGTATACTTCAGCTACACCGGAAACCAATTCCCACTCGGAATTAGAGGCTCTGTTGCTTCATATTTTAAAAGTTTTATGATGAGGATCCTGAAATTTTAGGGATCAGAATGGTTATTTAGTTGGTTATTTAGTAAGAGTGATGGGGTTGATGAGGATCACATCAATCTTGTGGCTTCGCGGGAAAGATTCCACAGTGAAGTTGAAGGACAAGTGACCCATAGAAACATAACCATATGTTCTCAGTTACAGTGAATTGGCTCTTGTGGAAAGCCGGACAGAATTATAGGAATGTATACATATGTTCTCAATTACAGTAGCTAAACAAAGCAATGTATTATGGAGGTAATCCTCATTTTGGATAAAAAAAAGAAAAACAAGCTGGCATTAAGTGGAACATGTTTTTTTAAATACCAACACTTCTCTTCTACTGAAAAGTTTCTGCGCCAACCATAGGTTTCAAATTGAGCTCCCCCATTTTGTAAATGGTAACCTGTTTTTAGCCCACCAATTCAATGGTTTTGAACTTTTCACGATCAACATTAATCTTTTCGCCTTGATTGTGGACAACTCCAACTATAAAGAAAACAAAAATCAAAAAATTGACTAAGTTATTATCTATTTAACAAAATTTAAAATCAAAAATTGAAGTTAAAATTTACGTTACCCAAAGATTTCCCTCCAATTGGGTTGTCTTTATCAACACTTGTGGTTGCAGAGGTGAAATTTGCTGCTAGATGTGTGCACCGGTCCACATATCCAACATAATTGTCAAGGGATAAATTAGCATTCAACTTCGATCCCAAATATCTTATCAGTTCTTGTTGCTGTGTTGTAGTTGGGATATTTCCAGCAAGCACTATATTTCCAGCATCCAACAAAGCCTGCACACCGCCATTACTTGTTACAATGGTTGTGATTTGAGGTCCATTGGCCGTAAATCCTCCAATTACAAGCTTTTCATCTTTCCTTCAAATGCTCCAATTGTCTTAGCGAAAGATAATTTTTCACTAGGTCTCCACAACTACAATAAGAGGCACACCACATTATTACAAACATTAGTGCGTGAAAATACAAAAAAAAACAAAAAACAACCCAGGTACCAACAAAAAAAAGTTGTTCTGCGTTTCAACGAAGCAATTCAGAAATCTATATGAATCTGCATCTGAAATTCCTAATTAATTTTCTTAACCAAACGTATGTTGCTATATACAACCAATGATCTGAGAGGATCATTCTAATTTCCAACATCAAAATTCTCAAAGTAATCGTTAACAATTCGATAAGTGTTGCTCCATAGGTGATTTTGTTCAAAGGTCAAAATTGATCATCAAATACAAATGTCTGTTGAAGATAAGATTTTGGGTGTAGAAATAGATCGAGAAATCTTTAACCACCAAACTGTTTTGTTGCTAGTGCATCCAATGCGCAGACAATCATTAGATTATGAAATTGATAAACTAAATTAATAAATACTCCTGCTGACAGTGTCCACTCACCCAAAATTAAACTCTTAGCAATTGTTTGATCATCATAAGCACAAGTACGAAATTCAAAAAATTTGAGGCGCCAAAAATAAAAGTAGTTTGTTAGATTAAAAATTAAAAGCTTTGCAAAATTGCAGAAGATTATAAAAGAAAGCACAAATAGAAGAATAAGAAAGTAACGGAAGGGTTGATAAGTTATTACAGAGGAAAACTAGTAATCTAACAAAAAAGAAAGGAGGTAGTGAGAATCTGAGATGCGGCAAAAGTTGAAATATGTCCCTCCAAATGACAAATTTAACCAACAGTTACTAACGGGTGTTAACTCTTTTAACAGTTTGACCTACTTGACTAACGGGTCAACAACCCTAACACCAAATTGGACAAACTTAGGATCCAAATACGAAAGCATACCAAAATTTATGGCCCAAACGCAAAATAACTAAAAAAAACAACAACAAGAGATTCAGTTTTTCTTTCAGAAAGGTTGAGCAAACATTAGTAACAGTCAAAATTTCTTGTCACACATCCAAGATATGACATGACTTTTATAATCCATATTAGGGTAAGCAAAACAAACAAGCTAAATAGCAGATAACCAAGAAATCTAAAACAGAACTTTGTACACATGGATAAACACATATATAATCAGAAGTTCTTTTCGTATCAAGCTAAGCAAGCCGAATATCCAATAATAACAGAATTTTTCGGCAGTGGCAAAACATATATGGATTCAAGTTTCTCCCCCACACAAGTAGCAGTACTACCATATCTCTATTGTAAGGTTACATAAGGTACCAGACGAATTGTTTTCTGAACTCAACAAGCCAAACTTTACAAATATCATAACCAAAATATTAAATAAATGAACTTACTTCTGAATTCATGCAAAGAATGCATCTATTATTCCACGATTCATATCCAGATTGAGCAACGACGACGTTGTAAACGACTGTAATCTTGCAGCAGACTTTCTCCTTTCCATCATCCTCCTTGCAAGATTTACCAGTCTTTTTTATCAGTAGTTCTAGTATCAGCACCATAGACTAGCTTATCTTCTTTTATAGAACAGCTGATTAAGGTTCCTCCTACCAAATCAAAAGTGTTGGTTTCCATTTGAGAGGGAGAACAAATTGAATATGAGAAGAAGATAATGATAATGAAGAAGGAGAGAAAAGAAGATGTTTTGGATCTCTAAGATGTTTTAGTTCTCAGTCTTGTTTCTTTTGCTTCTTGCACTGTTGTTGCAAGGTCTTTGTGTCTGTAACGTTGTGTTCACTTCCCGTGAACCTTTTCTTCTTCTTTTCTCAATATAATTTTACCGATCACAAAAAAGGAGAGAAAAGAAGAGATGCTGAAAGAAAAAAAATCTCTGATAGGCTTTGAAGAATATCATGTCATGTGTAGTATTTTCTTTAAATCATGATAGATATACGATAGAAATTGTCAGAGGGGTTTCAAAGCAGATCATACAATTGATACGGTATCAGTGGCAAAAATACACAGTCAGCAAATGTTAAATCATTTCCTGTGAAAAACAAAATACACCATCAATTGATACAACCAAATCTCTACCATATAACCAAAACTCAACCTCCGGATTTGTTAGATTGAAAACTATCAAGGGACAATGAGGGATTGAAACATAGTATGACCAGAACTTAGTGGGGCCGCTTCACATACATAGATGAAGTGCTCATATTTACTCTATTAGTAGCACTCTTCCTAACATTAATTGCATGATAATTAGCTTCAACAAACTTTATTCAAAGGTGGCACAAGCTTGAAATGTCGTTTCTGATCAGTCAAATAACATAGTTTAAAGATTTTGAATTTGATTACCCAAAATGTATTCTTTTGCTTTTGCAGTGACCTTAGCTGGTGTCTGAAGGCTTACTATTTTTGTCTAACTTGAAATTCAAATCTAAAAAGAAAGTAATACGTTTTTCATTCTACGACTTGTTTTACTAGATGTTGAGCTTCACATGGTTTTGAAGAAGAAGATTTAAGTCCTACCACTTGTTTGGATCATCAAAATCAAAGGGCTAATAAGTTATGCCACTCCTTGCTAACCGTGTATCAGGACTTGGAAAACTCCTCTACCTATCTTATTAATGAAATTGAAAGCTTTCCTATTATCCAAGGAGAGCTCAAATACTGAAGTTGAATACCATGAAATCGAATAAGTGTTTGTATTATGGTTAATCGGACAAACGTTAATCTTTCGTAACTCAACCTATGTTTCAAAAACCCATTGTCTTGAAGCGTTACAATGCCTATTGGAAAGAATCCCCTACTGGAGCACGTGACAGACACATTTGCATTCTCATCGATTACTTATCCTTACTTTGGTACTAATAATTTTTGTTTATATAGGTAAATTAGCGAAAACCTATCTTGGTGCACTTGGAAGATGAGGTAGTACAACGGAGCATTTAATTAGAATTTGAGTTATTTGAGTCCACTAATTGGACCCGCAGGGCAAGAGTAACAGATGGGAGCCAAAATATCATTTCCTATTAATTACGTGGCCATCATAAGTTGGTGTTGGAATAATTTGGATATAAGCCGAGATGTTGGATTGGTTTTATGGAAGAAAAATAAATCACGTTCGAATTATCACGTTTTGTTTGGATCCAAACAATTTGGGATCAAATACTGCTGAGGCTTTTATTTGCTCTCTCTTTGCCGATTGCGGTCTGTTTCATTTTTTTTCCTGATACAACAACAACACTCCAACTTTTTCTTTTTACTATAAAGTAAGAATCATTTTTCTTTCATGTAAAGCCAATTGCTGTCAATCAATAAAAATGATACTCTATCCTGTCTCGTCCCCTTACCTTGAATACTCACCTAATGCATACCGTACATTCTTTTTCCAGGCATGCAGTTTCTGTTGTATTCAGACAGCAACTTACTAAGAAGAAAACAAAAAATCATCAAATGCATGCAAAACCCTGTCTCTGGCCTTGTGGAACGAGAGAAAGTTAGAAATGTGGTCATCATACTCCTTGGAAGAAAGGATGGAGATTTAACCTACTAGTGCAGAAATACTATCAGGTCACATCCCAACCGTTGATCATTTGAATTTATCCGACTCGTGCATCTAATTAAAACACTCCTTGCGTGCTCGATTTTCATATGTGCTGGAATGATGCTCGAATTTTCAGAATTAGATAAAGCTTGGCTACTACTGGCTTCGAGTAAATTAAGAGATGGTAGAACTTTAAATGGAGAGTAACAAATATCAGTTGTGGGTCCTTATTGATTCCCCTGTCCCAGAAAAACAGAACAAGTACCATTTGTTCTGCAGCTGCAAGCTGTTCACACTTCACAGCAACCAACACATATTATAACTTTCATATCCGGAAAAAGTCATGAGCTTTGGTGTTGGTGAACACCAACTTTGATCGTGTAAATTCTTGGCAATTCTATTTCATGCGGCGTGGGAGGCCAGGAGCCAAAACGACTAGCTACTGCTGCTTGGACTATCTTCCTGGCAGATGAATTTCATTGGCTTTTTATCCTCTTTTCTTGCATGTCAGGATGGTCAAAGTTGTGGGTCCCGATCCCATAAGTCTTGGGGGCTGTTCAAATCATAGATGTCGAGCTTTGCTAGGAGCATCATAGATTCATAATGATGGTTTTCACATGGATTCCTTTGAAGAAGGAGAATTTAAGTCCTACGGTCCCATCACTTGTTTGTACCATTGTAATTCAAGGCCTACTAAGTTATGCTACTTCTTGCTACCCAGTCACTTCGAGAACTCCTCTACTTATTTATTTTTTTCTTTTAATTGTTGGCTTCATTTTAATTTGAAATATCTCGAACACAAGGTGAGAACAACTCCAGAATACGGGGATATAAATTAAAAGGAGATTCACGTCCTAAGAGGAGAGATTGGCAGCCATTTTTTTTTTGGCGAAAGACATTCAATTAACAAGGTATTGGTGTGCACATGTATTATTATTGTCTATGAAGATGGTCATTTTTTATCCCACTACGAGTAACTACTAGTTTTTTCATAACTAAGGCAAAAGAGGAAATCATAAAATTTGCGAGTAAAGAGTAAATTTATTTGATAATTCTGTTTATGAAATAAAAATTATTAGTATCTCGAAGTAGTACGTATCTCTCCTATCACGGAGTACGCTATCTGACAATAGATACGAAAATATTAAAGAGAAGTATCATGAGGAAGTGAATAAGGCCAGTGTTGGTAACAATTCCAACTTGAAAACAACAAACTTGAAAAACCAATGTTCCTATTTTGGGATATTAATTGATTCCTCCCGGTCCCAATTCTGTGCTCATACTAGATGTAACGCAAAATGTGATGCTAAAGCCAGGACAAAATCAAAAGCAAAATAGATGAGTACATATGTTGCTCTGAAATCTTATTCTGATTCTAATTCTGTAATTAAAGTAATAGTACTTCACTAGAATACAAGATGAGTATACGTATGTGCTCTTTAAATTCCTTGTGCTGTAGTGGACCTTGCTCTGCACCATGGACGACGGAGGGAGCACCCACCAAATTTTGAATGTCAATAGGAATGTGCAAGGGTTGTACAGAATTTGAAAGTACCGTGGGTGCAAAATGTGCATGAATTTTATGTAATTTGAAAGAACGCACGGTTGGGATACTTATATTAATCTGGGGATATAAATTACTTTTTCCAACCAATAGTGTCTGTTAAGGGGTAATTTTTGGGGGCGGAAATACTACAATACCCTTTGGTTAATTAAAAACATTATGAAAAGAGTATAATACCCTTCCCTCAAAATAAAATCTTAAAACTTAAAATCAAAAAACAAAAACATATCCCCCATCTGTTCCGGCACTCTTTGTAGTTAGGGTTTTGAAGAAAAAAAAAAATCTTTATCGTTCTTCATTCGTTCTTCATCGTCAATTAAATGTCGATTCAAAAATTTCTTCGTCGATTACCCGAATCTATAACCATGCCTCCACGAAATCCACAATCAAAATCTAAATCAGTAATTCAACAAAAACAAGAGAAAGGATCAATCGGATTGTTCTTGAAGAAGAAGAAGGAGAAGAGAATTCGGACATTCAAACTCTCGAAGAAATGACTTCTGTGAGAAGGTAAGTGATTTTAAACTATTCTGTGAGTGTTTTAATCGATTTAAGGGAGTGGGTTTAGGTTAGAATCGCCAACCCTAACTCAAACAGTTGAGTTACAGTCAATCCCGACATTGAAATTAATATGAATACAATGCCGGTACTGATTTACGATGTTGAATTTAGTATGAGTACTATGTCGGTAACGTGTTTCGGCATCGAATTTAGTTTGGATACTATGCCGTCTACAAAACTAAAATCACCTGAAACCGAATGTTTAGTTCCAACATTGAAATTAGGATGAATTCCATGCCGGGACATGGTTACGGCATTGTTTTTGTTTTTACAAGTATGCCGACAATGCTCTTTTGGTATACAGGAATAACCTAGGAATTACCTAAGACTACCGGCATGTCGATATTTTCTCGACAATGTCAGCTTCATGTCCCGGCATAGTTTATTTTTAAATTTACCTAAGCAAAGTAAATCAATGTCGGCTTCATGTCCCGGCATAGTTTATTTAGCTTCATGTGATGGCATGCTCGTTACCTATGGTTCCACGCCAGTACAAATTGCCGGCTTGGTCGATAATTAATCAACCACGCCGATATTTAACTTTCAAAGTCACTAATTCCGGTATGTTTTTTTGGAGGTATCGGCATGGTAACGTTAGAATTGAACCATGCCGATAGCATATTCTGGAGAATATTCTATGGTAGGTAAAATAATTTTTTTGTACCGGCATGGTTTTTTTAGTTAAATACAATGCCGGCATGCATTTCAAAATGGGGGATATTATTGGCCGGCATGGCTATAGTATGAATACTATGCCGGTACGGGTGCTGCCGGCATTGTATTCATACTACGTCAGCGCCGGCACCGAGCTTTTTCAGCAGCAAAAATGACTAATTCAAAGAAAAAAATCAATTTTTCGACACATTACCACCTATACCTGAGTGTTAGGGATGCTTGTATGTTGAGCTTGTTTATTTTCTTGGGTTGGTTCTTCAAGAAACACTTCATGCTCATAAAAAATCATGATCTAAGGGTGTTGGTTCCACAAATAATTGCAATTGTGAATTGTTATCATTAGCCGAAGATTCAAGATATACTCCTTGTTGTAGTTGAGTTAAAGATTCAACATCAATTCTCTCTTCAGGATCATCCACCATTTTCACCAAAAAAAGTTATCTCAAAAAAAAATTCCCTACTTCCACTCTTACCTCACCCAAATAAAAAACACACTAATCATTTATCAAATAATCTTATAAATTTCTTAGTTATAATTAAACGCTAAACCTGATTAGTGAGGGGTAGATTAGGAATTAGTTAAAATACATAGATAAGGGGTGATCCTGATTTGATATTTAAATCTAGTTTTTGTCCTTCTCCTTTATCCCCCAATTGCGGGTTCATTTAAAAGTAATGGGTTCAAATGTTAATAGTAAAATTTTAATTTATATTGCGAAGGATTAAATTGATCATTTAAATCCATTTTATTATTTTCTACGTACCCGACAAATTCTTTATGTGCCAAGTCTCCTTGCCAAGATTAATGTATTCAAAATGAGATTTGCTGTGTTTTTGTGAAAATGCAAAGTTTTATACCTCGTGAAACTCCATATTGGGCAAAAAGAAAAAAATTGTGAATTCCAGAACAAAATTTGTTCGACCCCATAACATATAAGTCCTGGCTCCGTCCCTATCTGCACATTTCTAACTACTCACAGTTAGTACTCTCAGTTGATCACAAACAGCACATAACTAGGTTGAGATACTGGATAAACCCAACCATTCAATTCTTGCTAGCTAGGGATCATGCACGAGGACGCTTCCACATGGTACATGACTGTTTGTACCAGAAATATTTCCAGGCACTAAACACGATTGATGGGTGCTAATGATGTAAATTAGGATTGCTAAGACGAAACAAGCATAAATATGAGTGACACGAATTTTACGTGGTTTGACAAGTTTTGCGTACATCCACAGAAGAATCCTCGTAGGGAGAGATATTTTATTGATGTATGATTACAATGGTTTTCTGATCCCTTTTAGGGTTTGTTGGTGAATTTTCGAGTATCTGGGCGCGCCCCTTTTTAAGGTTATAAGTCCCCCCTATTTATTCAGTTCAATATCTGGATTAAACCCTAATTTCGAGATAAACTTCATACGAAAGTAATTTGGCCAGCAAGTAATTATCTAGAACATTTCAGAACTTCCCTCCAGCAACTTGGTCAGCAAGTCATCCAGAAGCTTCCAGAATCTTCTTCCAGGGTTCTTTCACTGGATCTATGGAAACGAGCTAAATCGACATGGGATTGCAGGTTTAACCAACGACATTAACTTTGACTGGAAGGATTGACTTTTGCTATTGACTACAACTATCGATCTTTGACTGGCAGACTGCCTTGATTGGAGACATGGATGGAGACTGGATGAAGGCTTGCTGACATCACAACTGGAAATTTGGATGGAGACTGGCTGGCAGCGCGGCTAAGTACTGGAAACCAGTTGGCAGCACGACTGATAACTTGGTTGGATGCTAGTCGGTAGCACCGCTGCCGGCATGGTTGAAAACTGGTTGGCAGCACCGCTGGCCACACTGATGGAAACAGGATGGAAACGCAACTAGCAACATGGCTTCGATAGTTGACCGATGGTTGACAAGCCATTGACTCTGACGGTTGATCGACTGTTGAATTTGACCATTTACCGGCTGACAAACTTGGTTAGCATGTATACTATGTTGGTTAGCTGGATGGAAGACTTGAATTAGGACTAAATGGTGGTTCAATGTCAATCTGGCCCAATACGTGACATATTTACCCATGGTAGAAAAGTGACCCCTCTTTGAGTATCAGTTTGTGTTTAGAGGATCAATTAGTTAGTTTTAAATGATGAAGCTAGCTGACCTCTTTCTCTAAGATTCAGCCATGGCCGAAGGATGCTAATCTTCCAACAAAATAAATTATTCTTTAATTTACTTTCTGTTTTAATTTCTGTACATACCCTCATAGTTAGTAAAAATAAATTTTGTAGCTAACAGCAACAACTACAACACAAGTTTGTATATATGGTCCGACTGACCTTGATCTAAAAAAGTCTTTAACATTCACTATGTTTAATATTGAACGGCTACGATAAGAGTTAGAATTTTTTTTGAAGTTCATTAAATAAAGGCTCACACTGAGTTTGTATAATCAAATTCACTACACACTCTTTAATGGCAAATCATATTCCATCCATGCATCCCCGAGAATGGCGCTTTCATGGGAAAATTATTTGATTTTACTCTGCGTTCTTTTATGAGCTTCGATCTCTTTATTTATTTCTATTAAATTATAACAAATTGATAGGGCGGATTTGATTGTAATTCGTCAAATTGTAACGAATTGATGAAAATCGTTTTGTAACCGGTCTTACATTTTTTTTTTTGATACTAAATAAATTTTATTAATTAAGATGCATAGCAGCAGTAATCATCCTTCAACAATTGAGTAATGAAAGCTGCGGAGTTTGACATAAAACAGAAATCTTCCTTCTCATCTCTGGCTTTACGAGATAAAGAGTGAGCTACATTATTACCAAGCCTATGAATAGATTTAAAGAACCAAAGTTTACTACTACTATGACTTTTAGTTTTAACTCTATCAACTATGCTTGAGTTGAACCAATGAACATGTGACAGTTGCTCCATTACAGCCTTGATCACATTCTCACAATCCATCTCAAAAATAACTCTATCTAACTGCATCTCATCCATCCAGTCCACTGCAAGGTCCAAGGCTTTACATTCAAAGTATTCTTCCCAATAATCTTCTTCCACTTCCTCCTCAAATTTGATTCCTTTAGCTCCTAAACATTTACCTGCAGAATAACGAATTATTAGTCCAACACTTCCTTTTCTAGTTGCAGGTATATAAGAACCATCCAAATTAACTTTAACAAAATCCTTATCAGGTGGAGTCCAGGCTTGAGCCTGCAATTGATTTCTGGTACCAGTATTAGTGATCAAACAGTCAGTACATTGTTTTATAAGGTTAATGATTCTGGTACTAGTACTTTTAACATTAGGCTTTACACCCTGAAAAATAAGAGAGCATCTATCCTTCCAGATGTACCACATAGTACACACTAATCTATAAACATAAGTTGCATCACTCAAGCATAAGACAAAATATGTAAACCAAGAGATTAACCAGGCTTGAACAGAAACATAATTACCTGCCATAGCATCTATGTTGATATTCAAATTTAACCACATAGCTCTAGCAAAAGAACATTCAAAGAATAGATGATTCATAGTTTCAGTACCACATCTACAAAGGGAACACTCATGTAGAATTTCTGGCTTGTAAACTGCAATTTTAGCTCTAATAGGGACAATGTCTTTAATGCACTTCCATATAAAAAGCTGAACTCTATGAGGAACCTTACAATGCCAAAGGTGAGACCAAACCTCTCTGGGAATAGTATCTAAAGCAACAATACTATTTACATCATCAGAGAAAATAGTATTATATGCATTTTTAACAGAGAATTCTCCCTTTTTGTTAGTTTTCCAAATAATAAAATCTTCTCCTGTATTTGGTATCTGCATATTAAGAATAAGATCAACACAATCTTGGGAAAACAAAGTATTAATTGTATTTATATTCCATTCTCTTGTACCTGGAAAAAACAGGTCACAGACTATGTTAAAATTATTATAACTAGATGATCCTACAATAGGAACAGGTGGGCTATCAAGACCTATAACCCAACAATCTAGCCATATGCTAATTTTAGTACCACATCTAACATCCCATATTGTGTGTTATTTAATGACCTCTAACCCATAATAGATACTTCTCCATAACCAAGAGCAGTCATCCTGAAGTTTGTCTAAATGTAGAAAACTATCATTTTTTGCATATTTGGCTTTAAAAATTTTGAAACATAGGGAATCTTCATCATTACATGATCTCCAAGCTACTTTAGCTAGGAGAGCAGTATTTAAATGTTCCAAATTCCTAAAGCCCAAACCTCCTAAGGATTTAGAAATCATAAGCTTGTTCCAACCAATAAAGAAAAGACCTTTTTCTTTCCCCCACCAGTATTGTCTTTGTAAAGTATCCATTTGAGCTATCATGGTTTTAGGAATTCTAAAACTACCCATTTGGTGTGTAGGGAGAGTATTAAGCACATGTTTGACCATAGTTGTCCTAGCAGAGTAATTCATAGTTTTACCTTTCCAGTTTTTGAGTGTAGAGCCTAAAAACTGAAGAATAGGTTTAAAAGCTTTAGTTTTATCCCTTCCCATTAACAAAGTGACCCCTAAATACTTATCAGAATCCTTCATATCAGTCATTCTAAGGGCATTAGCAAGAACTATCTTGTTATCAGGACTTATGTTCTTACTAAAATAGACACTGGATTTATCAAAATTGAGCATTTGACCAGAATACATACCAAAAGCTGCAAGCACATCCACAATACCTGTTACATTATGCATATCTGCCTTAGTGAAGATGAGGATATCATCTGCAAATAAGAAGTGAGTTATACTTGGAGCATTTCTAACAGCTTTAACTCCTGAGATCACATGGTTAGTAGCAGCATTCATAAACAATCTAGAAAGATATTCCATGGCTATAATGAAAAGATAAGGGGATAAAGGATCCCCTTCTACTAGGAAAAAAATTCTTCTGTGGGAGAACCATTAAGAAGAATGGAAATCTTAGTAGTACTAATGCATTGCTCAATGAGATTACAAAACTTTTCAGGGAAACCAATTTTCTTAAGCAATTCCTAGAAGAAAAGGCCACTCCAGCCTATCAAAAGCCTTAGAAAGATCAAGTTTTAAAGCCATAGTACCACTGTAACCCTCCTTATGTTTTATAGTATGTATCATCTCATGAGCTATAATGATATTATCATGAATAATTCTACCTGGCACAAAAGCTGCTTGAAAAAGAGAAATAATATGCTTAAGGTGAGGCTTAATTCTATTAGCAATGATTTTAGAAATGATCTTATAGACTGTATTACACAAACCAATTGGCCTAAAGTCTACTGCATACTTAGCTGTGTCACCTTTGGGGATCAAAGAAATATAAGTCTTATTAAATTCTCTAGGCATATGACCTGTTGAGAAAAAACTTTGAACAGCTTGCACGACAGTTTCACCTAAAATACTCCAATTAGATTGGTAGAAAACTTCTTAAAAGCCATCAGGCCCTGGAGAACTCCAAGCAAACATGCTTTTGACAGTATCAAGAATTTCTTTATCTGTTGGTATTCTAGAAAAACTATCAGCAGAGTCATTTTCATTAATAATAGTAGGAACCATATCAAAAATATGATCAAGGAATTTGAATATTAGTAGAACAGCTAACTGAACTAAAATGAGAAACCAAGAGCCTAGCAATATCCTCTCTATTATCAAAACAATATTAGTAGCATCAAAAAGACAATCAATGTTTTTCCTGACCATCCTCCTATTAGAAAGAGTATGAAAATACCTGGAATTATTATCAGCTTCAAGAATATACTTGGCACCAGATTTTTGCTTATAGAAATCAGTTTTAACACCAAACCAGAATTCCAAATTCTTGTTGATTTCTAAAATATTGTCATGCTGTGTGACGTACTGAAAAATTACGCCTTTGGCACGTTGCCCGCGCAGGCCATAACTTCCCCAATGCGCCATGATGAAGCTACGATCCGGGCTTCAAAGCTAGGCAAATGCATGTCCATCTTCCCTTGCAAGCATGCTCGTGGTGCATGATGCAGCTAACTTATCTTCCCCACTGTTCCAAACTTACCCTTGTTCTGCAAGGGGTTTATTAAGAACACAAAAACTTTCCTAAAACGACAAAGAAACGGCCTTTTGAGGCCCTAAACAATGGAATTTGGCTAAAATTCCAAGACCGTGATCACCTCTTTATCGTTGGGCCATTTCCAATCAATTTAGACCTTTCTTGAGCTAAATTACGACAATCGGATTTTTAGCCTCCCGATAGGCTATAACTTGCTCATCTGCGTCAACTTGTCTCACCATGTTTGGCCACAATCATTACCTGTGTCGATCTACCGATCTTAGATGATATGAGAGGCCAATGTGCCACAATCATCTCTCAAATAGATGATATGATAGACAAAGTGATGGACAGGCAATGCTGTAACTCATTACGGCTGCCTACGTACCCTTCCCTACTCTAAAGGGATCAAGCACAGACCGTAGTTCATCCTCTAAGGGACAGCAACTTAAGCCAAACTCGTTTGCAAGGCTGTGGCCTAGCAATAATGGTTATGGCATGGTCTGTATAGGACATTCCACCAAGATGCACAATGATTATGCATCATCGGGTCCGTGACATGGCATAGTGATGCCTAAGCACCAAATTCCCTCTTCGAAAGGCTACGCAACTATAAATGAGCCTTAGGCATCATTTATACTCTTCCGGCTAAGCTATGAAGCTTACTTGGTACATAGTCCGCATATGCACCTTCAACAAACTACCCCTCCCTATATATGTTTATTTGACAGTTTTACAACTTTGATTAGGGGAGCAAAAATCATTCATCAACTCCCACTTTTACTGTTTATGTGCAATGATTGCGTATTAGCACAATGATTGCGTGTAATGATTGCGTATTTGCACAATGATTGCGTATAATGATTGCGCAACCCTCATTCGGCTAGCCCTCTCTGGCCTGATGCACAATGATTGTGCGATATTGGCTATAGGCCAATAGCTTTCATAATGCACAATGATTACGATGCGAGATAAGGGCAACTACCCAACTGGCCTAATGCATCATTTGATGCGAGATTTGGCTCTTGGCCAAATGCCAAACAAAATGCGCCATTTTGACGTGGTATTGGCCTTAAGCCAATATGCTTCTCACCATGCAACAGAAGCTTTGGATGAAGCTTTATCTCGGGCCATGACGCATCTTTCAGCATGCGCCATGCTAAAAACATGGGGTGTTACATGCTGAGTGGTAGAATATGGTTGATTTTGAACAAGTAAAATATGCTCCTGTAGTTTACTAATATTTCTATCTATGTCACCAAATTCTATTTTATTCCACTGAGAAAGCCTTTTTCTAGTTTCTTGATGCTTACTAGAAAGTTGAAAAGCTGAAGAACAACTACTAGTATAATTCCATGCAGTTTCTAGATGATACTTAAAAGTATTGTGCTTAAGCCACATTATATAAAATTTGAATGGTCTCCAAAGTTTACTACTATCATGATCAGTTTGTAACATTATGGGACAATGATCTGAACCAGCCTGGACAAGACGATAAAGTTTAGCATTAGGAAAATTATTGCACCAAATATGATTACCTAAAGCCATATCTATTCTGGATTTTTTAACACCTGTACCTAGATTCTTACTAGACCAAGTATAATTTCTATTTACATAACCAAGATCCATAAGACAACATTCATTTATTTCATTTTGCATATATCTATCCTCCATGTAGACACTAGATGCGGAAGATATATCATGTGGGTGAACATTAAGGTCTCCTATAATAAGCCAGGGTTGCATTATATTATCCTTAATTCTTTTCATAATTTCCCATTGTTCTTTCTTCTTATCAAAATAAGTAGAGCCATACATGAAAGTGACAAAGACATCAGGTTTAGCTACAAGTAAATTTGCAACTACATGAATCATATTATGAGACACTTCTTGTACTTCACATTTAATACCATCCTTCCACATTAACAATAAGCCACCAGCAAGTCCAATCCTATCTATACAGATGTAGTTACAATAATTCAAAGATTTAGCTAGCTGTATCATATTTTATTGATCAATTTTTGTCTCAAAGAGAAACAAGAAATCAGGCGATTGGGCTTGGATTAAAACTATAAGTTGATCTTTAGTGAATTTTTTAGCTAGACCCTGAACATTCCAAACAAGAATTTTCATATTGAAAATCAAGTTATACCTATAATGTAAACTATATCTAAAGCTGACAGTATAAAAAAACTGATAAGAAATTATCCGTAGGGAAGTTTTAAAATATACCTGCATAGTATCTCCTTGACTTGCTTTTGTGGCTTCAACATTGGTTGTTACTGAATCATTTGTTTCCATCATTGAGTGGCCATGGTGATCCATATTAGTAGTAGCAGTAATAACAGGAACTATAGGTGGTTGAACATGAATATTGTGTGGGTTCATAAAAGGTTCACCATTGAGAAAAGAGTTTCTCATTCTCTTAGATTGTCTTACTGCATCTCCTTCTTCTCCATTTGGTTCATCAGTACCCATTTCATCTACTACAACATCTTCCATTACTTGTTCAGTAGAACCTTCAGTAACAGCTTGTTCTTCTTTTAGATACTCTTTATATTCAGCTTCTGTCAGATTATCTAGATAAAGAAGATAGGACCATTCCATACATTTACTTTGATCATGATCTATAACAAAACACTTATCACATATCTTCTTAGGCTGCAACTCCCAATGGTATTGAATCCATACTTTTTCTCTAGAAATTGTATTCCACCAGCCTCCACGATGAAGTGGTTCATTCAGTTTTATCTCCAGTCTTGCTTTGACAGTGTTTCCATATCTTGGTCTGCAGTTTGAAGGGGTAGTTGAGATCTTCTTACCCATATAACCTATAACTTCATCAACTACAACACTATTTAGATGTTCCAGTTTGAGGTACTTAAACTGCAATGTGAAAACCTGATGAGTGAAATTGTAATCCTTTATAGGAACACCATTGGTATACTTTTGTACAACAAAGAGAGCTTCTCCCACTATCCAATGACCATTCTGAATGACTTCATCTCTTTATTCTTAAGAGTTTAATCTTACAAACGTAAGATTTTGACCCATGACTCAGATCTGCTTTTTGCGATATCTTCTCCATAGAGAGTTGATTTCTTCTCTAATGGTTCTCATGTCAATCTTATGTTTCCACAGAAGTTTTCCCAAGGTTCCAAAAGACCATTCCTCTGCCGCTCTTCTTCTTTCTGGAAGTTCAATTGCTGCTTTCCTCAATTGCCTTGATAGCTGATTAATAAGATTCTCAGAAGATTGAGCCATTGTATGGATAGCTATTTCTTCACAAACTAATAAGAGATACTATTTAGAGAATTGAGTGATTATTGAAAGATACTTCTCAGTATATATATTCCAACTTAGAATTCTAGGGTTGATATTATCTTTCCTTTTTCTGTTAACCGAATACCGCATATCCAGTAATTGACCCTCAATAAAAGGATATAAGAGAATGATAAGAGCTGTATGATAATTTATGGATATGAAAATATAATAATTATCACTTAAATTATGGCTATTCTTTCGTAATTTTGACGGGGGAAAGTTTTGAATTTGAAATCCATGAAGAAGATGAAGCTTACTGAGATTGATCAGATTTGTATCAGATGAATTTTGGGTTCCTATCTGATTCTTGTCTAAGTTCAAACCTTGACTGCTACTACTAATATGAACCATCACAGACTTGATGGTTAGCACCACTGCTTGTAAAAACAAAATCTTCAACACCACTATTTTTGATTCAGATGTATTCTAAATGTTGAGTAATTTCCACCACTAGATACACAAAAAATCAGGAGACCTGCAGAGAAAAAATTAGTTTCCCATTAGAGCAATGAAATAATTTAGAGAAAATCAAAAAAACAAATTCAGAGAAATAATTTTTTTTAAGAAAAGTTCTAATCTATACTAAGAAGATATACTCCATTATATGAGTTCCACAACTATTAATGGAATCACTGAATACATACATGAAAGAAAGCTAAATAAAGATAAAGATAAAAGAGCGGAGTTAGAAAATCATGTTGCAGATAGCATTAGAAGAATGCGAAAAGACTAGATTTGAAAAACGATTTTAGTAATGAGTTAACTCATTAATCGCCCGATTCACAGTGTTTCTCTCTCTTCTTAAGTGTCAACCTCCCCCTAGTTGTGTCTCAAATATGCACGAACAATTCGGCAAAAATTTGCTAAATTTTCATACATGAAGTACATTGAAAACAGGTGTAGTAACAAACACAAATTATCCCTCTATGCTCTCTCTTGAGCTCTGCAAAAATTTCTCCAACGGCTATTTTCCTTTTTCCTCCTTCTTCATCATCTTCTTCTCCTACTCTTCCCAAATGTGAAGCGAGTAATTCCCCATCTGGATTTCACCTCTAAGCCAGATGGGGATCCATAAGAATTAGGGTAATCTACTCTGAAACCTGTGTGTAGTTCCTGATTTTTTCGAGACTATGGGATTTGAAATCTAGGCATTACATTAGAACATAACTTTCCATCTACATTACATTACATTTACCTATTACATTACCTATTTCATTTGAAATTTAGTCATACATCATACATTACATTTACCTATTTCATTCGTTATTCGTATTGTGTCTTAAACTTCCTCTGAATTTGGCTTTTATTTTACAATGCATCTTCTTATTTCTCTCCTTTTCATTGTTTTTCTTGTTTATGTATTGATTTCTAAAATCAAGTGGGGTTTCAGTTACTCTTTTTCCTTTTTCTTTTGCTTTGATTTGCTACCCGGCTCCTCTCTTCTGACTCTCTCTTGATCTTCTGAAATTCTTTGGCTACAAGATTGTAGCCCTTCCCTGTCTTGTTTCTCCCTCATTCTGTTAATTTGATTTCTTCCATCTCTCTAAAATTCTTTGTTGATTCTTCTCTGCTATTCTAAATACTTTTGAAAATTCATAATACCACAATTGAAACTTTTAAAGTAACATAGAGAAAGCTGTCTTTGGTTGCTTACGAGTAGCGCAAGCCCAAGACTTCCTTCTAGCTATTCCGATTGAGGGCCTTGGACAGAAGATGTCACCCGTGGAGTACCAATTCATCATTAAGTACAGGTTAATGATCCCTTTATACCCTTCTGATTCACGTTGCCCTGCTTACTTCACAGGATGCTTAAAAAAATATAGGGAACATGCAGTCCATTGTAAGGTAGATCCTGGTTTTAAGTATAGTCATGTTAATGTGAGAGATACCTTATATTATGTGCTATGGCAAGCGGGTATTTCAGCGAAGAAAGAAGCGACTGTCAACTTTTTGACAAACCCACTGGAGGGAAGATCCACACTCAGGCCAGCAGACGTACTTATTTTTTGATGGTCTAATGGAAAACACGCATGTGTTGACTTCACGGGGGTTTCTCCGTTAGTAGGCATTTGATATGGTACCTTTATAGTTGGCCAAGCAGCGCTGAGGGCTTCCTCAGGTAAGATAGCGAAGCATAAGAAAGCATGTATCGATAATGGACACGCTTTTATCCCCTTTGCTTTTGATACTTTTGGTTTCTTGGCTCCAGAGACGGTTGGACTCCTCAAAAGAGTCCATAAAGTCATGCACAGTAATGTCATGACCCCCGGTTCGAGAGAGTTTGTCTTTAAAAGGATAGGCTTTGTAATTCAAAAAGGGCTTGCGGCGCAGCTTGTTGCTCGCTTGCCTACTATGTAAGAACTCTTCTTTTGTTTTTGTTTGTTTAAGTGAATGCGTACCTTTTTTTTATCTGAATTTGGTAATTGATGTTAAAAGAAAAGAAAAAAACATAGAGAAATTTAGGTAAAACATTCATAGAATTAAGACAGCACACATAGATTTTTTTTTTCATAACTACAAACGGAAATTTAAAATAAAAATAAAAATAAAATCAACAACAACAAAAACTAAAAATCCTAAAACTTATTAGATAACCAGTTAAAATTTTCCCTTCTTTTTTAGTGTCTCTAGGTATCATCTCTTCTTCTCCCTTTGCTAGTCTTCTTCCTTTGAGTCATTGATTTCAATCAATCCTCCATCCCGCATCTGCTGATATATTGCGGCCTTCTCATGTACGTATGCATAATCCATTCCAGGGGGTACTCTGAATGAAAATATGCCGCAGTCACTGGTACACCGGTGATTAATCGTGCATGGATCTCCTTAATTCTCTCCTTTCCTAGTTTGGCCTTCTCCTCATCGTTCAAATTACAAAATGCTAATCGCTGAGCCTGTACAGAAAACAAAAAAGTCTCTCATCGACAAACCGTACACCTATAATACTGAACGTGATGCAACTGTCCTTCTCGGCATCGAGTTATCTTAGTTGAAGATATTTGAGCATCTAAAGGAATTCTAAAATGATTGCAAGCCATCTTTCTATTTTCTTTCTAAGTAGTCTAGATTGATAAACTTTTCCTTTTTCGAACTGGTTTTATAGTGAGCAGTAACCTTTGATTTGCCCTGGCATTAATTTATTTAAGTTTTCTACACGTCTAGGTAATTTATTCTCAGAAGTTTCTTCCCTCGTTTGCTTCGTCTGTGCAGTTTCTTGTGAATTGAAGCATTATGAGATTGTATCCCCTTTAATTTTAGACCCTTCAATTACTATTCTCTTCATATAGCCTGAAACCTTAGTATGATAGAGTAGCCGCCTACTCTCTAAATTTAATTCGAATCTTAGTCAAACAAGGTAAAGAAATTTATTGTTTCTTTTCCTGTGTCTCCTTTTCTTGGGTCGGTTTATAGCCAGCAATAGCTAGTATTGCAAGGATGTCCAGAGACAAGACATTAGCAAAATACATCATCTGAGTAGTTCTGAAATTTTCTTAAATATGAGAGCTTTCTTTTTTCAATATTTTTGCTTATCCCAATAATAGTGTTTTCGAACAAGGACTGGTCGAGGTTTAGTTTAAAAACAAAAAGCATAACAAACTTTAAGGTTAAATTAAGGTTCGTATTTCGAGTATTCAAAATTTGGTTGCCCCTTTTTGCTATATATTCAGTCTTCTTTGCTCTATACATTTCTTCAGATGTTCTGCTCCATCTCTCTCCTTTAAAGCTTTCCCTGTTCTTTCGATCTTCTGCTCCCCTGCATTCAATTCTTAGTGTTTTATTCTCAACAATGGGTGATAGTTATAGCTTATATAAGCATTTAAGTTGTCTTTCAGTAGCTCAGTGTTATGTCAACTATACCAACATAGGAATTCTACCAACCCCTCCATCTTGAATGAGAGATTTTGGTATAAAAGAGAACAGCATCTTAGCTCGTGTCTTCTCAACAAAACTTTTTTCTTCTAGCAATATTAGAGGAGTGCTTATCCACTTATGGGGCTCAAGTATTGGATTTCAAATACGTGAAGTGGATCCAAATCTGTTTATCATCACTTTTCGCTCTGCTGAGGATTTAAAATGGATAGCTCTAAATGGGCCATGGTACCCATTAGGTAATGTTCTATCTGCAACCTCTGCTTTCCCTGGTATCCACATTTCTACTGATGCAGTAAAAGAAATTCCTTTATGGGTATCTCTAACACTAAGTGCGAGCATAGAACGGAAGAAAGATTAGGTCTGATAGCAAGTAGAGTAGGTACAGTTAGAAGAATTTGCAAAGGAAGTGAATCCTTAGATTGCCTACCAAGAGTTTTGGTGTGGATTAATATTGAAAAACCTCTAGTTATGAAGTTACTAGTCAAAGTGGATAAATACCTAGTGAGATAATTAATTTTCAACCACCTTAACCTTCCCTCGAAATTCCATTGCTTTCGTTTAGGTCATAAGATAAACCAGTGTGCTATTCTGCAAAACCGCCCTTTGGAAGATATATATGACATTACAATGGCCTCCCCTACACCTGGTGACGATATTTACTGGCTTAACAATACTCTTATACAAATTTGGAACCCAAAAGATAGTATTGATGCTCATGCCAACTCAGAGTCAGTTGAGAAGTTCTTGGAAATTCCAAGGATCAGAGACACTCTTCATGACTTATTTAGGGAAACACATGAGCAAAGTGCACAACCTAGTATGACTTCTATTGATGCTAATCCTAGAAGTGTTGTTATCCCAAGGAGAGTATAGAGTCTTATGAGGTTTTAGGACCCGTTCTTTATGAAGAAGATTTGCCTATTAATTCATTTCTGGACAAGAGAACTTTCCCCTTTAATCTACCTGAAAATTTCATTCCTTTGAATGATTCTAGCTCTGATTCAGTTTTCTCTGTCAACTCGGAAACTCACCGAGTTCTAGATTCTATGGTTCCGATTGAAGCCGTTCATGTGCCAGTTAGTGAAAATTTGCAGGACATATTTAACCCGTTTAACTCTGGAACCAATCCTTTAGTTCCTTTGGTTAATAGAAGATTTTCTTTTGATTCTCCACCTTTTGAATATGCTCATGAGAGTTTGGGTTCTCCTTTATCTTCTGATTCAATTTCATCTGCATTCTCCCCATCTCATGCTAGTCCTAAGCATACCATTTCGCATTGCATCTCTGCAGCATTATCATCACCTAGAACTCAGCCAAAATCATCATTTAAAATTTCAATCCCGGAATTTCCCTCTTCCTCTTCATCTGAAGGATTACGAATTCTAGTCTCTGATAATGGCAATTTGATTCAAATTGACCAATACGGATCTTATCTCAAGGAACAAACACAGACTAAAGATGGTCTTATCTCAATTCCCTTCTTATTGGATTCCCCAACTGTGCAGCAGGGCAAAATTCAGGTACCTCCTCCATTCGATTCTCCAATTTTATCCTTCTTGATTTTTTATTTTTTTTAGCATCACTTGATTGTTAGCTAGACTCAGTTGAAAATTTACTTGAATCCTTTCTTAGAAACCTCTTTACTATTCCTAGTCTTAGCTTAACCTAGTAAGACTCACTTATTCTCATAATCTTTAGTCTTAATCTGTTTATGTCTGTATGTCTACTACACTGTATTAAAACTCTTAAACAATGAAAATCATAGCCTGGAATGTGCAGGGTTGTGGCAACCCTTTCACTCAAAAACACCTAAACCAAATATTTTCTGTAGACAAACCTGAGATTTATTTTTATCTGAAACAAAATCTCAAAATCATTTAGTTAAATCTCTACTGAAAGACTACCCCAATACTCACATAGTTGACCCAATTGGTTTAGCAGGAGGCTTAACTCTAGCTTGGGTAGATGGCTTCTCCTTTGAAATAGTCCAATGGAACATCAATATGATTAATGTGTTAGTGCAAACCAACTCTGAGTCCAAAAAATGGTTACTAACTTATTTCTATGGTAGTCCATATCCATCTAATAGACACATTACATGGGATTTCATATATGAGATCTCTGAACAAATAGATAAAAAACCTATGCCTTGGATCCTCTTAGGGGTTTTGAACATGATATTTAGTCAGGAAGAAAAATTAGGAGGGTTACCTTTTAAAAAAAATGATTGTGAACATTATCAAAACATTCTTAGAAATGCAGGTCTATTAGACATAGGATTTAAAGGTTATGAATTCACTTGGAACAATCATAGGGAAGGTTCAGCTAATATCCAAGAAAGATTAGACAGAGTTATTGCAAATGTAGAGTGGAATATTCAATTCCCTAAAGCTGAACTATCTCACTTAGTGGTTGCAGGTTCTGATCATATCCCTATATCTCTAAAATTAGACACAAGCTTTACTAAACTATAATATACCTTTAAATTTTATAACACCTGGCAAAAACAAAGCTCTTGTGTCCAAACTATTAAGGATACCTGGTTCCATGGAATTAGAGATAACCTAACAAATTCCTTAATCACTAACCTCCAATCTCTCCAAGTTAGCTTAGCTCACTGGAAGAAAAACATCATTGGTCTGCCTTCTAAACAAATAAAGCAAACCCAATCACAAATTGAAAACCTGAACTACTCTAGCTATTTCTATAAGAAAGAGGAAAAGATAAAAGAAAAATTATTTCACTTAGAACATCTCTATAATACTCAAGAATCAATAGCAATAAAACAGTCTAGAGATAATCTAGTCCAAGGACACAAAAAAATTCCACACAAAAACCTTAAAGAGAAGGAAATGGAATAACATAGAATGTCTAAAAATGGCCAGTAATGAAATCACCTTCAAAAGAACTGAAATTCAAAACACTCTCACAGACTACTTTCAAAATCTTTTCTCTGACCCTCCTCTTTCATCTCCTCCCAATCCTGATCTCTTTAACAGTATACAACCTAGTATATCCTTAAAAGAAAATGAGGCTCTAAATTTTATCCCTACTGCTGAGGAAATTTGGTTAGTTATTAGAAAACTAAAACCTAATAAATCTCCTGGACATGATGGCTTCCCTGCTAGCTTTTTCAAACTTAACTGGGAAACTGTAGGTGAGCAGGTGGTAGCAACTATACAGCTTTTCTTTAAAACTAGAGAATTACACCCTGAACTCAACAAAACTCTCATCTTTCTCATCCCTAAATGCAGACACCCTAAAGACCCTAGCAACTTTAGACCAATTGGACTGTTTAACACCATTTACAAGATTATAGCTAAAATTTTAGCCAACAGAATGAAGCCTTTCCTAAACTATTTTATATCCCCCTTTCAGGAAGCTTTCCTCTCAAAAAGACAAATCTCAGATAATGTGGTTATAGCTCAAGAACTAATACATTCTTTTAAGAAAAATAAAGTAAAATATGCTGGAATAGGAATAAAAATAGATATGTCCAAAGGCTTTGACAGAGTCAACTGGGAATTCCTTATTACTGAAATGATAGCTTTTGGTTTCGACAAATAATTATGTAATCTTATATATTAA
Organism: Papaver atlanticum; assembly: GCA_023531105.1. Lineage (NCBI taxonomy): Eukaryota > Viridiplantae > Streptophyta > Magnoliopsida > Ranunculales > Papaveraceae > Papaver > Papaver atlanticum. The sequence goes on from JAJJMB010004025.1 coordinate 800,704, forward strand.
TGCATCTCAACTTCTTCTATAGCTGTTTTGCTTAATGGTAGTCCACGAAGCTATTTCAAACCAACTAGAGGTCTGAGGCAAGGGGACCCTCTTTCCTATTACCTTTTCATTATTTGTATGGAATTTTTTCAAGAATGCTTCTTTCCAGTGAAGAAGAACAGACTATTCATGGTATTAAAATGACTCCAAAAAATAGTCTTATTTCTCATCTCTTCTTTGCTGATGATTGTCTTCTCTTCATTAGGGCAGACCTTAGAGAATGTCACAATCTTCTCCAACTCATAGAAAACTTTAGTAAAACTTCAGGATAGTTGATTAATTTTGATAAATCTGGAGTTTTTTTCAGTAAAAAAGTCCATCCTAAACATCAGAGAATGATTTGTAAGCTCCTTAAAATCAAAAAAATTGATTTAAAGGATTCTTACCTAGGAACTCCACTTTTTTATAGATAAAGCAAAAATAAAACTCTTTAAAGGTATTATTGAAAAGATGGAACAAAAAATACAAGGTTGGGTAGGTAAAATTTTAGCTCAAGCTAGTAAAATGGTTCTTAACAAAGCAACCCTGGCAGGTATGGCTAGTTACCAAATGAGTTGTTTCATCCTCCCAAAAAAGATAACCCATAAAATAGATGCCTTACAAAGAGATTTCTAGTGGGGGGAAGGAAACCAATTATAAAGGATGCTACCCAAAATCTTACTCTTGTCTTTGTAAACCAATTAGCAAAGGTGGTGTAGGATTTAGAAATGTCCATAAGTTTAATTTATCCTTAATTACTAAGCTTGCTTGGAGACTCCTAACTGAACCCAAAGCCCTCTGGGTAACTCAACTAAAACCCAAATATTTTAGGAAATCCTCTGCTTTCAAAGCTAAGATGCCTTCTACTAGTTCTTGTATTTGGAAGTGTACCGGTAAGGGGATCAAATTAGTATAAAAAAATAGTATCTGGGAAGTAAGTGATGGAATTAACATTAATGTTTGGGAAGATACTTGAATACCTAATCTAGAGGAAGATTTTAGCACTTATAAAACTGTAAATAACTCCCATTTAATACTTGTGAAAAAGTGGGGGTACAACAACCTCACCCAATAATTCGCTTAGCAATCTGTATGGACTAACTCTAATATACTTTTAAGAGAATCAACTAGACAGTCAGACTCAATCTTAATAAAAACTATATCAAAGAGTTATATCTCAATTTCTCGATTCAATCCTTACTCAAGCAAATAGAAATCTGCGAGTCTAATTGAATATAAGAGAAATTAACTTGAACGGTACCAAAGACCAATGTTCAAGTATCAATCAACTTCAATCAACAACCAAAGGTTGGATTTCCCAATTAATTGATTCAACGCACAACCTGTGATATTTCAATTATATAAAAAATATAATGAGGAAAAGAAATAACAAAGACACCAGAAGTTTTGTTAACGAGGAAACCGCAAATGCAGAAAAATCCCGGGACCTAGTCCAGATTGAACACACTGTATTAAGCCGCTACAGACACTAGCCTACTACAAAATAACTTCGGTCTGGACTGTAGTTGAACCCTAATCAATCTCACACTGATCCAAGGTACAACTATGCTCCTTATTTCTATGATCCCAGTAGGATACTACTCACTTGATTCCCTTAGCTGATCTTACCCACAACTAAGAGTTTCTACGACCCAAAGTCGAAGATTTTAAGAAACAAATCTATGTCACACAGAAAAGTCTACAATAATAGATAAATCTGTCTCCCACAGAAATACCTACGAGTTTTTTTTCCGTCTTTTGATAAATCAAGGTGAACAGGAACCAATCGATAACCCGGACTTATATTCCCGATGAACAGCCTAGAATTATCAGTTACCTCACCATAATCTTAATCGACTAGCGAAACAAGATATTGTAGAATCACAAACGATGAGATAAAGATGTTTGTGATTACTTTTTTATCTTTCCTATCGGAGAAATTAATCTCAAGCCAATCTTACGATTGCACTCAATAACGATAGAAACAGCAAGATCATATCACGCAACTACGGAGAAAATAGTTGAGTATGGCTTCACAATCCTAATGAAGTCTTCAATTCGTTAACCTACAGGGTCTCGGTAGAAACCTAAGGTTAAGGGAGAATCGACTCTAGCTTATACAACTAATATCACATAGGAGGTGTGGGGATTAACTTTCCCAGTTGCTAGAGATCTCCTTTATATAGTCTCCAAATCAGGGTTTGCAATCTAAGTTACCTTTGTAACAAAGCATTCAATATTCACCGTTAGATGAAAACCTGATTAGATTCAAGCTAATATCTTTCAACCGTTAGATCGAACTTAGTTTGTTATACACAAATGAAATACATGTCATTTAGGTTTGTGTAACCGTACCTAAACGTGTACACTTAGTTGGTTCAACAGTAGTTAACCAAATGGTTAGCCATATGAGCACTTTCATATCAACCTTATTCATCTTCACCATAACTAGTCCAAATGACTCAAATGAACTAGTTCAAGACACAATCGAAGAAGTATACAAGACACAATCGAAGCAAAATCGGTTTTGATTCACTCGAATCGATTCATGAACATTATAGCCACGGTTTGCAAATTGCATTCCTTAATATATAAATGTTTTAGTTCATGAACAAACCAATTTTAGAAAGTAACACACTTAAGTATGCGTACGGGTATGCGTACTTAAGTAACCGAATTTGAGTTTGTTTTGGTTTCCAAACTCAGCAGAAATTCACAGACGTGAACTTCCGCCAGTATGCGTACGGGTACATATACTTACCCAGTCTCCATTAACCATTTAGTACATACACAAGTATGCATACATTTAGTTCCTGGCTTTGGACTTATACACTAATGCGCGAGCACATTATATGCTTATATCAAAAGATGGTTACATGCTCTAAACTCTTTATTTCAATCATTGAAACATTCTTAGAGGATGTTAAATAGAGGTTATTCACACACTATTTTTCATCAAAGAAATTTTCAAGATATTGAATTAATCAACATGACTTTCGTCACTTGTAAAGATGAACTTAGCCAAAGCGAAAGCTTACCAACACATATTTTGAGAAAAAGATAAGCGAGATAAACTCAGCTCGAAGTAGCAAATGTGTATAATCGAAGTCCATATAGCAATACGACTTTTGTCTCAAGATAGGAGATAGAGTAGATAGACTTTTTGAGTGATAGATAAGTTCAAGTCTCCACATACCTTTTAGTTGATGAAGTTCCACAAGATCACCTTAGTAGTTCTTCGTCTTCAATCGATGAACTCCGTGAAGTCTAATGCTCAACTACACTTTCTATCCTAGTCCGAGACTTAGCTATAAGTAGACTAGAAATCAAGACTTATAGTTTTGGCAACTAAGCTTGACAACAAGCTTGAGATAGCAACGCTTGCGAGTTCGACCGAGCAGTGCTCTAACAACTTGTAAGAGATCTTATAGATTCAGAAGCTCTGCATGCACCCGTTTTCTCCTTCTCTATTTTTATGAAAATTGATCATCTTAAATACAAAGGCTTTGCCTTCTGCTGGTGTTTCCCGCCTTTAATGAAACTTGACCATTTTAGGTTCAGAGGTTCCGCCCACTCAACTTTGTGAATAGAAGATTTGTACAAGATGGCATTCTTTTGCCATCTTTGTCATTTGAGGAGGCATTCTTTGATGCTCTCTTCCCTCAATTTTTTTTTTAAATGCACTCTTGTGTGCATCCCTTTGCGAGGATGGAAACCTCTCTTCTTATTTTTTGTTTTCCTATGTTTTTAACGGAAGGAGGAGATTTCACTTGAACATAAATTTTTACAGGAAATTTTGGTGTAGCTTTTGGGCTATCACTCTTTAAATTAAGGCAGTCACATTTTTGACCATCTCTAACACTGACTCACTTGGTCTTTTTACTTCTCTTTTTATGTCATATGGAGACATTTTCATTTATAAGGAATGGTTCAACTCTAACTTACTGAATTCAGGAGCTGCTACATTTTTGGTTTGTCTTTTTCTTTTTCTTTTTGTATTTTTCTAAACTTTGGATTTGGGTGATAAATAGTTTATAGTGGGGGATGTAAATATGAACTTGGATAGTTGAGACGTATCTTGCATCTTCTCATCTTTTTATACTTCATTTGTGTGGAATATCATCTTCAGCCTGTAGCAGAAACTTTAACGGCCATTTGGATTGCACCCTCTCTGATACCATGTTGGAAATTGAAATATTTTGAAACTCTGATACCATGTTGGAAATTTATATTTTTATGAAGAACTTTGAACACTAGAATAATATTTGCGGAGATATACGAGCATGATGGTGTTGCTCTATAGAGCTCCTAGAATTCTATTAGTGAAGGTGGTAAAGCAAGACTTAGTTTATGAAATTTCTATTCTATTGATTGAATTGATTCTTGCTTGCGTGCTTGCTTTACAAATGACACTGGACTTGCCTATTTATAGGCTTACATAAACCATCATTGGTTCTTTCCGTATTCTTCTAGAATTATCCTGTCTAGAATACTCTTTTAAAACTGATCCCTTACATACACTCTTTTAACAACCGTATACACTAGTGTTCTCTAGATTCTTCTAATCTAGAACATTCCTTTGGACATAACAACTTTTAGTCTCAACCAACTTTGGCAACTCTAGTACATTCTAGAGTACTTCTTGTTTACCATTCTAGACTATTAAAAATTACATGTTCCAACAAACCATATGTGCATAAAGAATTTTAACATTAAAATTGCCTGTAGTTTGAAGAGCCCAACTACGAGTATATGGAAGATTATCCAACGTAGGAGGAGTATCACCCATAGACAATAAAAGAGAAGCGAACTCCAATGCCTCACTGTCGGACAAATATCTCTTGAAATTAAAACTCCAGCTGCCATCTTCTGTCACCATGTCTGATAGTTAAGCATTTTTATCCTTGCAAATTATGTATAGACTTGGGAAAGAGACTGCCAATGAAGCGTTTCCAGACCATATATCGTTCCAAAATGAGGTTTGCTTACCTGAATGGATGAACAATGTAGAGTTTGCATAAATTAACTTATTATTGTCAGCAATTGCTCTCCAGCAAGACACACCATAAGAAGTTTTCACCTTATCTGGAATCCACATAGAAAAATCACTGCCATATTTATTTGTGATGATATTGAACATAAAAAAATTTACATGCAGGACTATCAACTTGTTCAGTGATGATGGGCCACGTCAAAAAACTACAGATTTACATATGGTTCAACAGTAACAACATAGTCTTTTTTCGAACTTCTGATCATATAACCTATGTGGGGTTTCTACTGGTACTATCTCGTTCAGTATGCGGATTCGGCATCGACTAGACTGACTATTTATAAATTTCTAGATGAAGAAAATGATCACCAAGAAGAAGATAGCTAGGGATTAATCAATGTTGATGTGTATTCAACATTTCATATATGAGGGAGGATCTGTGGACGCTCTTATATGGACACTATCATACATGATTTGGGTCATTTTCTCCACAAAACCCAAACGACAATGAATTTGAATCTAACATTTAGAGGATACATTCCTCTTATAATACTTTACATTCCTACAAAAAATGAGCACAATTCGATACGTATAAAAGCACCATCTCCCCTTTGAATATCACCCGTTCAAAGTTAACTGTTGAAATTTAGATCGGTAGATGGTGAGGTTTGGTATCTCGAATTGTGATCATTTTGGTAGGAATGTAGAGTCTTATAAGAGGAACATATCATCAAATTATCATATTTAAATTCAATGTTGTTTGGGTTCTGCAGAGAAAATGGCGCAAATCATGTATGATAACGTCCATCAAAGAGTGTCCATGGATCCTTCCTCTTTATATATATGTAAATTCAAAACCAATTTCACGCTGGGTCAGCTAATTAAACTCATTTAATTAGAATTAATCTGAAGGAAGAATCATAATAATAATTAAGGAAGAAAAATTTAGAAGTGCACGACTCAATCCAAATTTTAAGCCCAAGTCGGCATGTTACCTGTAACCGCGGGAAATCCTACCGTACACCCAAATAGAGTTTTATACTTACTATTTAAGATATGAATGATAAGAGGACAAAGTTTTATTATGAAGAAGATAAGAATGGTGATACAAGTTAGTTATGAACCCTAATTCTTAACTCTCACAACTTTCTCTCAAAGATAACTTAGACTAGAAAATAGCTTAACCACTCTACAATAGTCTTTTGTCCTTTATATAGGCATTTACATAGTGGATGACAACTAATTCACATATTGGACTACAACTAATAAAACCCTCTTTCTCGCCTTTATTTTCGGCTATCTCCGTGCGACATTATCGCATATATATCAGAAAGTCAAAAAAAAAAATCGCGGAAGGTATCACACTTTTCACTTGAACCTTATCTCAATAGTGACCTACTCAAGCTATATTTTCGCATTTTCCATGAATGTATATCAGCGCTGTTTGGTGCTCTTAACTCGCTTTATATGGGAAGTGTGATATTTCGTATCCATATTTTGCCTCTTCTGGTATTATTCTTGCAAAGGAAGGATGATGCGAGGATCATAGTAAATTTACTAAATGAATTGGTTACTCCTAATTAAATAAGGAAAGTTTAGATTACCAAAAATATATGGATGTTTCTATTTTGTTTTGTTCAATATCCCCCAATTTACGAGACATTCCCAATTGCAGGTTCAAAAATTTCCCTAGTCGTTTTTTTTTTCCATTACCTTGAAACAAAAATTCTAATAACATGTTGGATAAACCATTAAAGTAAAATACTCGGAAGTTTTTGTTCTTTCTTTGAGAAAGCTTGGTTTCTAAAAGATGGTTTTTGAAAGTACAATATATTAAAAAACCATTAACACAGCAATAATGATACCTCCTCTTCTTTTCTCTCTATTCTCATAATCTATTACAGTAGAATTTGATAAATTAATTCTAGATAAATTAATTATCTCGGTAAAATGATAAATTTTTCTTGTCCCCACTCCATAATTAATTACCTTGATGAAACTGTCATTCATGTCTTCTACCTCCCCATTCCTTAATATATAATCCTGTAACTCCAAGGTTTGGACACATGATGCTAGGAAGGAATATTAGGATGCCTCACGAGCAATATATAAGCCAAGCCCTCCGTATCTAATTGGCAGTGTAGATGATATCCATTGTAGCTCTCCAAAAAACGAACCCCCACAAACTATTATGCTCTCTATCACCTCTTTCAAGCCTTTATCAAAAATATCTACTGTCTCCAGAAGGTATTTTGTCTGGCAAACACAAAGGCCAAATAACAGCTTGGAAATACCCATGCATGCACGTAAAAGTAATAATTCACTTTGAGGATCACAGAGCTTTGTTAGAACGTACATCAATTCAATAGCTTTTTCCGCCCTCTTGATGGCAAGACCCTTCACAAACCCATCATCCAAACTAACTGCTCCTCCAAATAATTAACCTCATTATGTGGTCTTGAAATTTCGACGGAAAACATCACATCCCTTAACTTTCGTCCATCACAAGAAGGCCAAAAAAATTATGTTTTCTTAATATTTAAAATAAGCCCCAATGTTGGCCCTACCATCTGAACAACCATGAGCGCCTTTGCTACTTCTGCCATGTCACCAATAATAGTGTCGTCATCGAGGTACCAAGTGAAAAAGCTTTGGTCTAAAAACCACACCCAATATTTCGTTTAGGAAATTTGTATGGACAAACTCCAATACAATTCTAAGAGAATCAACTAGACAGTCAGATTCAATCAATGGAAATATATTCAAGAGTTGTATCTTTGTTTCTCAATGTAATCATCAAATCAAACAGATGGAATCCATGAGCCTGATTATTATGAGAAACAATTTGAACGGTACCAAAGACCAATGTTCAAGTGTTAATCAATTTATATCAACAACCAAAAGTTGGATTATCTAATTGATTGAACTACGCACAACCTGTGATATTTCAATTATAGAAACAAATATAATGCGGAAAATAAATAACACAGACACCAGAAATTTTGTTAACGAGGAAACCGCAAATGCAGAAAAACCCCGGGACCTAGTCCAGATTCGAACACCACACTGTATTAAGCCGCTACAGACACTAGCCTACTACAAGTTAACTTTGATCTGGAATGTAGTTGAACCCTAACCAATCTCACACTGATTAAGGTACAGTCGTGTTCCTTACGCCTCTTAATCCCAGCAGGACTCTAAGCACTTGATTCCTTAAGATGATCTCACCCACAACTAAGAGTTGCTACGACCCAAAGTCTATGATTTGATAAAAAAATATGTCTCACATAGAACAGTCTATTAAATAGATAAATTTGTCTCCCAGAGAAATACCTACGAGTTTTTTGTTCCGTCTTTTGATAAATCAAGGTAAACAGGAACCAATTGATACACCGTACTTATATTCCAAAAGAACAACCTAGTAATGTCAATCATCTCACAATAATCTTAATTGTATGGTAGCGAAACAAGATATTGTGGAATCACAAACGATTAGACGAAGATGTTTGTGATTACTTTTTATCTTCCCTATCGGAGATTAAATCTCGAGCAAATCTTAGAGAAGATAGTGCTCAATACTATAGAATAAAGCAAGATTAAAACACGCAACTACAGAGAATAGTCGGATCTGGCTTCACAATCCCAATGAAGTCTTTAAGTCGTTAACCTATAACGGTTTTAAGAAAAACCTAGGTTAAAGGAGAATCGACTCTAGTCGCAACTAGTATCACACAGGAGGTGTGGGGATTAGGTTTCCCAGTTGCTAGAGTTCTCCCTTATATAGTCTTCAAATCAGGGTTTGCAATCAATGTTACCTTAGTAACAAAGCATTCAATATTCACCGTTAGATGAAAACCTGATTAGACTAATATCTTTCAACAGTTAGATCGAACTTAGCTTGTTACACACAAATAAAAAGTGACTTCATTTAGATATGGGTAACCGTACCTAAACGTGTACACCTTGTTGGGTTAACAATAGTTAACCGAAGTTAGCCATATGAACACTTTCATATCAACCTTGTTCCCCTCATAAAAGTATACAAGACAAAATTGAAGAAAAATCGAATTTGATTCACTCAAATCAATTCTTGAACATTATAGCCACGGTTTGCAAAAGATTGCATTCCTTATTATATAAATGTATCAGTTCATGAACAAACCGATTTTTGAATATAAATCACTCAAGTATGCAAGCGGGTACGCATACCTAAGTAGCCGGATTTTGTCTGGGTTCGCCAATATGCGAACGGATACGCATACTGTCGTATACCACCAAAATCAGTTGAATTCCCAGACTTGAACTTTACGCCGATACGCATACGGGTATGCATATTAAGTTCCCGGAATTCAACAAACAAACCAGTACGCATACGGGTATGCATACTATGGTTCCCGGACTTGGAATAACTTGCAACAGTTAGTATACAAGTACGCATACTGTGTTATATCCAATCATGGTTAATTGTTCTAAACTCCCATTTCAATCATTGTAACATTCTTAGAAGACGACAATAGTTGTCTCACACAAAGTATTAGCTTCAAAGAAATTTTCAAGTGTTCAAATGATCAATACAAAACATTTTGAGTCTACACCAAATAACTGTCTCACACAAATCATATAAGATGTTACCATGCGATTTTCACATGATCATCTTTTGACTTTCGTCAAGAATATAAGATGACCTTGGTTAAAGCGAAAGCTTACCAACACATACTTCGAGAAATATGTAAGCGAGTTAAACTCATCTCCAAATATCAAATGTGTATAATCGAAGTCTGTATAGTTATACGACTTTTTTCTCAAATTGGAGATAGAGTATAAATAGACTTTTGAGTGATAGATGAATTCATGTCTCCACATACCTTTTGTTGATGAAGTTCAACAAGATTCGCTTAGTAGTTCTTCGTCTTCAATCAATGAACGCCGTGAAGTCTAAAGCTCAACTACACATTCTATCCTAATCCGAGACTTAACTATAAGTAAACTAGACATCAAGACTTATAGTTTTGGCAACTTAACTTTAAAAACAATCTTGAGATAGCAACACTTGCGAGTTCGACCTAGGAGTGCTTTAACAATCTCCCCCTTTGTCAATTTTAGTGACAAAACCATCAATACATATGGATTACAAAATAAATAAACTTTGTAGCTTCTCATCCAAATGCTTGATTTCCTTGGTTCTTCAATATTACTCGAAATCTTCGTCACTTCCAACTACTCCAGTGATTTTGAACGTGTTCAACTCAGCATCATAGTTATTGAAGACTCGTATCCATAACAATAAGAAAACTATTGTTCTCAATTATTGTGATACAATATCATAGTATTATTACACATCATCAAAGTTCAATTGCATCACAACTTTGACAATAATACTACGGTGATATTTATCACTCCCCCTTAGTCAATACTTCATCTCACATGAAAACCACTGCCCCTTACATAATGATCCAAAACCATATGTATTTTTAATGTGAACTACACAATAATTCTCCCCCTTTTTGTCAATATAAATTGGCAAAGGTACGAAAATTAGCGGGATCATAATGAAATTCTCATAGAGATACTTCATGACTAAAAGAGAACATATCAACTTTGTTTCGATGATTTCACATAGTCGAAACTTAGTGTATTCATCAAGGAGTTTATAAAGATACAAGAAAACTCCTACAATATTCCACAGTCGAACTCCCCACAAAGATTTGGAAATTAAGAACAAGTTCAATTAAGAACTCTCCCTCATAAAATGTCGTTCCCGAACGAACAACATGAACGACCTTACTTTTACAAGAAAAGAAGGATTTCTCTGGACATCAAAAAATTACATGAAACTTGAATTTGTATCCAGAAAACTCAATTAAATTAACCACAAGAGAACCCATGGTTAATTTAATCGGAAATTCTCAACATAAGATAACTTACGAAGCCGCACAGTACTTTCACATTGAAGTGGATCAGGGAAAGATAAGTACTGCGGAATATTCAAAGATTCATTCTATTTTTCATCAATATTTGCATAACAACACCATAGACTTAATCTTTGTTATCAAAAGTTCATTATATTTTCCATCAATATTTGCATAATGACATAATAGACTTAACTTTTGACATATATGGGACAATCATAGTTCACGGACGTAAACACACATATCCCATAACATTATTTTTGCAATATATAAAACGAATAAAGACTAATACTGTAAAATCATCTTCCAAATAAACTTTAGCATTGCAAGATGAAAATCGTTGGCAATAGCAATGTGTAATCACAATATAGGCTATTCCAAACCCTAGTTATCCTTCTTAAATCAGAAGAATAAATTATCATAAGAAGTTTCCTAGATATTATCTAAGCAAGTAACAACAAATCATTTCACTTTCTTTGAAGATTCTTCTCATATTCCCTATAATCATCAAGCTCGTCTTCGATAAGATCAATCCTGGATTCGAGATTATCCATCTTGTCCTTAATTCTTTTGGTTGAAGATTCGAGTTCATTCTTCAAAGCACGTACTAAGAAGAGATTCATAGTCAATGAGAGTTTTTGAAAATGAGAGACAGTAGGATTTTCATCAGAATAGAAATCACGTTTGTCTTGACACATCTCATTGTAGGAGGAACCAAAACGAACTTTCTTAGAGGGACAAAGATAGTCCAGACATCATCTTTTTTACTAGGAAATAATTGATGATGACATGGTATAGAAAATGAAATGCTTGCTTAGAGGAAGAAATCTTCCAATCTTGTAAAGAAGAAGATATAAAACAAATTCCTAAAAAGTCCTTTGATAAAAACCCTAACAGAAATTTAGATACTCAAAAAGAAAGGAGCTTTACTAGGAAAACCGTTTAAGCACAGAAACGGTTCTTGACTTTAGGCATTACAGTTCTAGAGATAGGAACAACAAAAAGAAACAAGGCAGAAAATAACATAAATTTATTCACACCCTTCTTGAAGATTATAGTCCTTGTACAAGGGAAAACAAGAACAATCACAGAACCTATTACAGATTTTAATTTCCCCCATCCAATAAAGGATCGGGTGGATTCTTATGAGAAGAGGACGATGTTTTTATTCATTATTCCTGATATCTTTTTATAGGGAGATGATCACGAGTGAGCGTCTTCCTTTCTTGCAATGTACTGAAAGCCCTGTTTATCGATTTTTGTAAACTATGAATAGTTATGACAATCTCTTTCGAAAGTGATGTAGTTTTCTTATGAGATTTTCTTTTCTCCTTCTGATAATATAAATTATTTGAAGGAGATTTTTCAAGAACCTTTTTGTGCACCATCTCTTGGTGATCCTGGTTTTTATACAGGGGACACAATTGATTTGTTGTGCCATTGCATATAATTTCTTCCTAATTACGAGAGATTTCAGGAGTAATATGTTGATTTAGTTTAGGAGAGTTTATCGAAGTTGATCGATTCTTCTTCTTGAAATCACGATTGCAAGATATCGCTCTCTCTTGTCATAATTTTTCAGTTGATTTTCCAGATTTTCAATCCTTTAAATTCATGCTTCCTTCTCCAGTTGAAACATACTCTTCATTGAGTGCAAATCTTTGGTTTAAAGATCAATTTTGTTTTCTGAGGAAGGTAGATTGTTTATCATGGAACGATCAGAGTTGTTCGAGGGACAAGAGTGGCAATTAGCAAAATAAGTGAAAGAACATCCATGGATTCTTCCTCAGGACAATATTCAAGAGTTTCCATCTATGATTTCGTTAACTCAGTAACCTCCTTATTAGAATGACCAGAGTACATGGAACAAGTTCCATTATCATAGTTTTTGTGAACTTTTCTATCCTTTCCATTTATTGAAGACAGATTCTTTTGATACTTTCTTTTCTCCATCTTAGACTTTCTTTTGGAAGGAGTTAAATTAAAAAAATTCTCATCCTTTGTATCAATCAATTCGGGACAACGAAACTTTACTTCAGCTGTAGTAACAGGATTACAAGACATGCGAAGTTTTTCTCTTCTACTAGTTCAAGATAAAAAAATATTTATCTTTCCAGCAAGAGTATTTCAGGAAAGAGTGTTAAGGTTATTTCCTTCAATGATGGCATGCTTCTTAGAATCGTATTTGGATGGCACCGATCTGAGAATTTTCATCACAATGTCCTTTTCAGGAATAGACTTTCCCAACGCAATAGATGCATTAACAATTTCAGACACTTTGTGATTAAACTCATCAAATGAATCTTCATCAGCCATACGAAGGTTTTCCCAATCAGAATTTAGGTTTTGAAGTCTAACTTATTTCTCAGAGGAATTTCCTTCGAATACAGTTTCTAAGATAATCCAGGCTTCTTTGGACTTAATGCACGTAGTCACATGGTGTTGAAGGTCTGGGGTAATGGCATGGATGATAGCATTTAATCCATCATAAATTTTCTTTGCAGCAAGAATCTCGGCAGGATCATAAGCACCAATATCCTTTGGAACAGTTACATCGCCTTCTGCAACAACCGGAGGATCATAGCCATTAACCACACAACCCCATTATTGAAAATCACGCGCTTGAAGAAAGACACGCATAATAATTTTCCACCATAGATAATTCGAGCCATCGAAGACTGGTGGTACGTTTATAGAGATAGGGTTTTTGTCCATCGAGTCAGATTGCTACAAACACAAACTTATAAGGTCTTATACGTGTTTGCCTTCTCTGATACCAATTGAAAAAGAGGGGGTCTAACAACCACACCCAATATTTCGTTTAAGCAATATGTATGGACAAACTCCAATATAATTCCAAGAGAATCAACTATAAAGTCAGACTCAATCAATAGAAATATATCCAAGAGTTGTATCTCTGTTTCTCAATGTAATCAGCAAATAACATAGATAGAATCCGTGAACCTGATTATTATGAGAAACAACTTGAACGGTACCAAAGACCAATGTTCAAGTATCAATCAATTTATATAAACAACCAAAGGTTGGATTATCTAATTGATTGAACTACGCGCAACCTGTGATATTTTAATTATATAAACAAATATAATGCGGAAAACAAATAACACAGACACCAGAAATTTTGTTAACGAGGAAACTGCAAATGCAGAAAAACCCCGGGACCTAGTCCATATTTGAACACCACATTGTATTAATCCACTACAAACACTAGTCTACTACAAGTTAACTTCGGACTGGAATGTAGTTGAACCCTAACCAATCTCACACTGATTAATGTACAGTCGTGTTCTTTACGCCTCTGAATCCCAGCAAGACTCTACGCACTTTATTCCCTTAGATGATCTCACCCACAACAAAGAGTTGCTACGACCCAAAGTCGAAGACTTGATAAAAAATCTGTCTCACACAGAAAAGTCTATTGAATAGATAAATCTGTCTCCCACAGAAATACCTACTAGTTGTTTGTTCTGTCTTTTGATAAATCAAGGTGAACAGGAACCAATTGATACACTGGACTTATATTCCCGAAGAACAGCCTAGTAATATCAATCACCCCATATAATCTTAATCGTATGGTAGCAAAAACAGATATTGTGGAATCACAAATGATGAGACGAAGATGTTTGTGACTACTTTTTATCTTGCTTATCGGAGACTAACTCTCTAGCAAATCTTAGAGAATAGAGTCTGGTTTGGCTTCACAATCCCAATGAAGTATTTAAGTCGTTAACTTATGATAGTCTTAGGAAAAACCTAGGTTCAAGGAGAATCGACTCTTGTTGCAATTAGTACCGCACAGGAGGTGTGGGGATTGGGTTTCCCAATTGCTAGAGTTCTCCCTTATATAGTCTTCAAATCAGGGTTTGCAATCAATGTTACCTTAGTAACAAAGCATTAAATATTCACCGTTAGATGAAAACCTGATTAGACTAATATCTTTCAACCGTTAGATCGAACTTAGCTTGTTACACACAAATGAAAAGTGACTTCATTTAGATATGGGTAACCGTACCTAAACGTGCCTTGTTGGGTCAACAATAGTTAACCGAAGTTAGCCATATGAACACTTTCATATTAACCTTGTTCATCTCATAAAAGTATACAATACAAAATTGAAGCGAAATCAATTTTGATTCACTCAAATCAATTCATGAACATTATAGCCACGGTTTGCAAAAGATTGCATTCCTTAGTATATAAATGTATCGGTTCATGAACAAACCAATTTTTGAATATAAATCAGTCAAGTATGCAAGCAGGTACGCATACCTAAGTAGACGGATTTTGTCTGGGTTTTCCAGTATGCGAATGGGTACGCATACTGTCGTATACCACCAAACTCAGTTGAATTCCCGGACTTGAACTTTACGCCGGTACGTATACGGGTATGCATATTAAGTTCCCGGAATTCAACTAACAAACCAGTACGCATACAGGTATGCATACTATGGTTCCCGGACTTGGAATAACCTGCAACAGTTAGTATACAAGTATGCATACTGTGTTATATCCAATCATGGTTAATTGTTCTAAACTCCCATTTCAATCATTGAAACATTCTTAGAAGAAGAAATTATCTGTCTCACACAAAGTATTAGCTTCAAAGCAATTTTAAAGTGATCAAATGATCAATACAAAACATTCCGAGTCTACACCAAATGACTGTCTCACACAAATAATATAAGATGTTACCATGCGATTTTCACATAATCATCTTTTGACTTTTGTCAAGAATATAAGATGAACTTGGTTAAAGAGAAAGCTTACCAACACATACTTCGAGAAATATGTAAGCGAGTTAAACTCATCTCCAAATATCAAATGTGTATAATCGAAGTCTATATAGCTATACGACTTTTTTCTCAAATAGGAGATAGAGTAAAAATAGACTTTTGAGTGATAGATGAGTTCATGTCTCCACATACCTTTTGTTGATGAAGTTCCACAATCTCCCCTTAGTAGTTCTTCGTCTTCAATCGATGAACGCCGTGAAGTCTAAAGCTCAACTACACATTTTATCCTAATCCGAGACTTAGCTATAAGTAGATTAGACATCAAGACTTATAGTTTTGGCAACTAAACTTTACAAACAAGGTTGAGATAGCAACACTTGCGAGTTCGACCTAGGAGTGCTTTAACAATCTCCCCCTTTGTCAATTTTAGTGACAAAACCATCAATACATATGGATTACAAAATAAATAAACTTTGTATCTTCTCATCCAAATGCTTGATTTCCTTGGTTCTTCAACATTACTCGAAATCTTCGTCACTTCCAACTACTCCAGTGATTTTGAACGTGTTCAACTCAGCATCATAGTTGTTGAAGATCCGTAGCTATAACAATAAGAAAACTATTGTTATACAATATCATAGTATTATTACACATCATCAAAGTTCAATTGTATCACAACTTTGACAATAATACTACGGTGATATGTATCACTCCCCCTTAGTCAATACTTCATCTCACATGAAAACCATTGCCCCTTACATAATGATCCAAAACCATATGTATTTTTAGTGTGAACTACATAATATTTCTACCCCTTTTTGTCAATATAAATTGGCAAAGGTACGAAAATTAGCGGGATCATAATAAAATTCTCATAGAGATACTTCATGACTAAAAGAGAACATATCAACTTTGTTTCGATGATTTCACATAGTCGAAACTTAGTGTATTCATCAAGGAGTTTATAAAGATACAAGAAAACTCCTATAATATTCCACAGTCGCACTCCCCACAAAGATTTGGAAATTAAAAAAAAGTTCAATTAAGAACTCTCCCCCATAAAATGTCATTCCCGAACGAACAACATGAGCGACCTTACTTTTACAAGAAAATATCGATAAGCACGTAAGTGTGACGCATTTTCACCCATAACTACATTATCTAGGACTCATTTTATTTCTAATAAAGTTGTTTTAAGTCTTTTCTAGGGAATACGCTCTTGCGTCAAAATTGGTTCGAAAAGTGGTGTTTTACACCCCAGGATAGAGTACTAAAGGCACCCCAGAAATGCACCGGAAGCACCCAAAAATGTGTCGGAGGAACCCCGAAAAATTTACTATTTGCACCCCATAAGACAAGTGCTAAAGGGACACCCGTGCAGGATTAGGGGGAGGACATGTTCTTCTCAAATTCAAAAGAATATTTTTGGCGGGAAAATAAACTTATTTCTCTATCAGATTTTCGATCGATTTTTGGAAGTGATTTAGTGAGATTCAATCCCTGAAACTTAATGGGTAGACGTGATATGACCATAGAAAGCTGTTATGGGTGTCTGTTTGGATTAGAATTGGCTGTAATCATCGCATGGAGCAAAATAGAGTTACACACATTTTCACGGGATAACATGAATTACAGTGAGTTTGATGCCTGTAATGCACGAGTTTGGAGTGTGTTGGACCGTAATAGATACAAATAAGGAGATTTGACTTCTAAAAACGCGTGGAGGAGCTAAACAGAGAATGAAAATCTTGATTATTCCCGTACCATGAATAAAAGATATTGTGAATATTTTGGAATTAATGGAGGAGATTCAACGCCTGTTTTTGGTATAAATAGAGTCCCTGGGAGACTTAGAGAGGGGGTCGAGAGTTTGGGGTCGAGAGGAGAGCTCAGGAGGCGTGAATCAAGAGTTTTCAGAACTCTGTTGTTGTTGCTGCTGCTGCTCGTGAAGAACAGGGAAACATCGACGGTTTCTTCAACTGGTTGTAACAGTTTCTTCAACTGGTTTGCAACATTTATCTTCGTTGTAACAGTTTCTTCAACTGGTTTGCAACATTTATCTTCATTGTAACAGTTTCTTCATCCTCTTCTGCAACATTTATATTCAGATTTGTAACGATTATCTTCATCATAACAGTTGAGAGTTGAAACAGTTGGTCTGTAACGCACCTGTGCTGTTGCAAATTTCCTGTTTCATTATTTTCTCTTCTTGTAAACACTTTTTGAGCCATGAATACATATTTTGAGTGTGTTTTCGACATGATGAGTTAAACCCCAACACTGGGACGACGGAGGAGGCCGAACTTCATACATGGGTAAATTTGTTTTATTCTTTTTTATGACTTTTGCACTAAAATTAATTGAAATACGATGTGATTAAATTGGTTGTCATTTGATTAGATGGGTCATGCTTAGCTTAGGTGATTTGATGTCCCATGCTTAACATTTACAATCAATGTTTTGAGAATTTACCTTGGAAAAAATAGAGTCCATGTTTATATTTCTTGAGCTAAAATTGTTTAGAATAAATAAGTGAACCTTATATTATAAAGATTGGCTAAATCCTTAGTCCCAGTACATCTCGCCCATTGTTAAATATCTTTGTATATATTTATTTAGTATTTTTAAAAACTTTAATCTCTACAAATTCGAGTGAACGACAACCTCATTTCTTACCACTATTCAAAATTACATCAATATGGGACAATCATAGTTCATGGACGTAAACACACATATCCCATAACATTATTTTTGCAATATGTAAAACCAATAAAGACTAATACTGTAAAATCATCTTCCAAATAAACTTTAACATTGCAAGATGAAAATCGTTGGCAATAGCAATGTGTAATCACAATATAGGCTATTCCAAACCCTAGTTATACTTCTTAAAACAAAAGAATAAATTCTCATAAGAAGTTTCCTAGATATTATCTAAGCAAGTAACAACAAATCATTTCACTTACTTTGAAGATTCTTCTCATATTCCCTATAATCATCAAGCTCGTCTTCGATAAGATCAATCCTGGATTCGAGATTATCCATCTTGTCCTTAAGTCTTTTGGTTGAAGATTCGAGTTCATTCTTCAAAGCACGTACTAAGAAGAGATTCATAGTCAATGAGAGTTTTTTAAACTGAGAGACAGTAGGATTTTCATCAGAAGAGAAATCACGTTTGTCTTGACACATCTCATTGTCGGAGGAACCAAAACGAACTTTCTTAGAGGGACAAAGACAGTCCAGACATCATCTTCTTTACTAGGAAATAATTGATGATGACATGGTATAGAAAATGAAATGCTTGCTTAGAGGAAGAAATCTTCCAATCTTGTAAAGAAGAAGATATAAAACAAATTCCTAAAAAGTCCTTTGATAAAAACCCTAACAGAAATTTAGATACTAAAAAAGAAATGAGCTTTACTAGGAAAACCGTTTAAGCACAGAAACGGTTCTTGACTTTAGACATTACTGTTCCAGAGATAGGAACAAGAAAAAGAAACAAGGCAGAAAATAACATAAATCTATTCACACCCTTTTTGAAGATTATAGTCCTTGTACAAAGGAAAACAAGAACAATCACACAACCTATTACAGATTGTAATTTCCCCCATCCAATAAAGGATCGGGTGGATTCTTATGAGAAGAGAACGATTTTTTTATTCATTAATCCTGATATCTTTTTATAGGGAGACGATCACGAGTGGGCGTCTTCCTTTCTTGCAATGTACTGAAAGCCCTGTTTATCGATTTTTGTAAACTATGAATGGTTCTGACAATCTCTTTCGAAAGTGATGTAGTTTTCTTATGATATTTTCTTTTCTCCTTCTGATAACATGAATTATTGGTAGAAGATTTTTCAAGAACCTTTTTGTGCACCATCTCTTGGTGATCCTGGTTTTTATACAGGGGACACAATTGATTTGTTATGCCATTGCATATAATGTCTTCCTCATTACGAGAGAGATTTGAGAGAGACATTATTTCAGGAGTAATATGTTGATTTAGTTTAGGAGAGTTTATCGAAGTTGATCGATTCTTCTTCTTGAAATCACGATTGCAAGATATCGCTTTCTCTTGTCTTAATTTTTCAGTTGATTTTCCAGATTTTCAATCCTTTAAATCCATGCTTCCTTCTCAAGTTGAAACATACTCTTCATTGAGTGCAAATCTTTGGTTAAAAGATCAATTTTGTTTTATGGGGAAGGTAGATTGTTTATCATGGAACGATCAGAGTTGTTCGATGGACAGGAGTGGCAATCATCAAAATAAGTGAGAGAATATCCATGGATTCTTCCTCAGGACAGTAGTCAAGAGTTTCCATCCATGATTTGGTTAACTCAGTAACTCCTTATTAGAATGACCAGAGCACATGGAACAAGTTCCATTATCATGGTTTTTATGAACTTTTCTATCCTTTCCATTGATTGAAGACAAATTCTTTTGAGACTTTCTTTTCCCTGTCTTAGACTTTCTTTTCTCTGTCTCAACAACCAAAGGTTGGATTATCTAATTGATTGAACTACGCGTAACTTGTAATATTTCAATTATATAAATAAATATAATGTGGAAAAGAAATAACACAGACACCATAAATTTTGTTAACGAGGAAACCACTAATGCAGAAAAACCTCGGGACCTAGTCCATATTTGAACACCAAATTGTATTAATCCGCTACAGACACTTGCCTACTACAAGTTAACTTCGGACTGGAATATAGTTGAACCCTAACCGATCTCACACTGATTAATGTACAATCGTGTTGATCTCACCCACAAAAAAGAGTTGCTACGACCCAAAGTCGAAGACTTGATAAAAAAAATTGTCTCACACAGAAAAGTCTATTGAATAGATAAATCTTTCTCCCACAGAAATACCTACTAATTTTTTGTTCCGTCTTTTGATAAATCAAGGTGACCAGGAACCAATTGATACGCCAGACTTATATTCCTGAAGAACATCCTGGTAATATCAATCACCCCACAATAATCTTAATCATATGGTAGCGAAACAAGATATTGTGGAATCACAAATGATGAGACGAAGATGTTTGTGACTACTTTTTATCTTGCCTATCGGAGATTAACTCTCGAGCAAATCTTAGAGAAGATAGCATGGTTTGGCTTCACAATCCCAATGAAGTATTTAAGTCGTTAACCTATGATGGTCTTAGGAAAAACCTAGGTTCAAGGAGAATCGACTCTAGTCGCAACTAGTATCACACAGGAGGTGTGGGGATTGGGTTTCCCAATTGCTAGAGTTCTCTGATAGACGCATTTATGTGTCTATTTTTATCTCTTTTATGTATAGGGTTAGTACCCATTTTTGTACTAATTTTGGTATTTTATCCCTTGTAGGTGTTTTTGGAAAAATGGGCTTTTGCGGCGAATTTGGCTCGAAAAGTGGTTTTTGCACTCATGGGAGAAAATTACTAAGGGGCACCAGAATTTCTAAGGGGTGACCATTTGCTATTCGCACCCCTGGTCTGGATAAGGGGAGGTCATCCCCTTCGTTTGAAATTTATTTTTAGCGGGAAAAAATCTTCGCTGCCCAGACGTGTTGATATTTAGAGTTAGAATTTTGGAACCGATTGGAGGAGATTCAATCACCAAACTAAGTTGGGCTGGACTTGAATGGAGTAAACAGGGTTGGTACATCTGTTTGTATCGATTAGAATGGGCTAGATGATCGGGATTTGATAAAACAGGGAAGAAAAAAACTATAAATGGAAACAGGCAAGTTTTCGAGTTATACATGGAAGTTACGTGCTATATATCGCAAGGATTTGTTTGTCGAAGAATAAGAGGATAGTTTGGATAATTCAGGAAGGAGGTGAAGTGATAAAACACGATATAATCTTCAAAACTTGGCAGAAAAGAAAAGTTTATTTTTGGGAAGAAAAAAAAGAGATTTTAATCGAGTTTAAACCGACCGGTGAGGGATATATAAGCTCTAGGGAGGACAAGGAAGAGTTATGAACACTTTAGGGGAAGTTTAGAGCACTAGAGAAGCGAAGAAAATCGAGAACAGAAGCTCTGCTGCTGCTGCTGAAGAAGAAGAAGGCGAAGAACATAAGACCCACAGAGTCAGTCGCAAAGGCAGGCTTATTTTCAATGACAACGAGCTTCTATCGCTCCTTTCTGCAGTCACCAAAGCCTTTCAGCAACGATTCAGTCTTCTGTATTAGACCTTCAGCGACTATAGTGTATTCTTTTACTCTTTTAATCAACTTTTGAGCTATAAATATGTACTTTGAGAAAGTGATTAATATGAGGAGCTAAACCCCTTAGCCGAGGCGACGGAGGAAGCCATTGTTCTATAAAAAGTGGTATAATATTTATATGATTATTTGCATATAACTAATATAGAAAAATTGATTTTTATTGAGTGGTTGTGAATTGTTTTAATGGAACATGCTGGGTTTTAAAACTTTTGATGTTTCATGCTTTGTGTTTACAATTATTACTTCAAAAATCTATTAGAGGCAAAATATTAGAATCACTTTAAAAGAAAAAAAATGCATGAATATTGATTAGAGTTTATCACTTAATTGGTTAATGGTGGAATCCAGAGTCTCGGTGTTTTTATATTTTTGATACAACTTTATTTAATTATTGTGTTTAATTTGAGTCTAAAAAAATCCTTCACAAGTCTTAGAGTTCGAATCTTATTACCACTATTTCTACAACTACAAAACACATCAATTTTTGGCGCCGCTGCCGGGGACTTGTTTTTAGGGTTTTAGATTATTTTTTTAGATTTTTTTTTATTTGTTTTGTTCCATTATACTTTTTTGGGTATTTTTCTTTTGTCTACAAGTTTTGGAACATAAAGAAAAAAAATCGATCCAAGGAGTTTGGTGATTTCGTAAAGACTTGGAGCTAAAGATTAAAGCGAAAAGAACGGAAAAGAAGACAATTTTATTTTGAGTTTATTTTTTTATTTTTTATTTTTTTATTTTTTTTTATTTTTTTTTTTATTTTTTTTTATTTTTTTTAGGGTTTGTTTATTTTAGAAGAAAAAAAATTTGTATTAGGGTTTCTTTATTATTTTGTAATTTTCCTTTTCTTTTTTTTGGACTTTTTGGACTTTGGACATTATTTTATTTTTATTTTTATATACCCTACGGAAGGGTATCCTTAAATATAAAACTGTTTGCAGAGAAGGAGGACAATTACGATATTGTCTCTGCACCTTGGGTTCGCACACTGACATAGGAGTTGGTGGCCCGAGTCGACTACAACCGATTCATCCCCCGTCGGGTACGGGAGGTAAGCTTCTAAACACCCGTGAATCCCCTGTCAGCGGGTTTACTGTCTTCTTTAAGGTGCATATATGCTGAGGAATTGAATACAAACATTTATTTTCCTAGTAAAGGGCAAGGCCTGGCCATATAAGATAAGAGTTCGGATTTCATCACCGTTCTCTTCTTGCCCGCTTTAGGAAAACGATACCAAACGCGATCCCAAGCCTAAAATCTTGATTAGAACGAGACCGATAAGGTAACGAGCTTGTAGGAAAGTCATTTGAAAGGACTGCCTAACTCAAAGTTCAGGAAGATTACTGTAAGTCGATTAGAGCCGCCTTGTAACCCAGGGAAGCGTTGCCAAAGAGGTGGGGGTATCAAAGCTCCTCTGAGCTTCCCCTACTTCTCTTCGACTTACTTTATTCGGATCGTTCTAGAAAGGTTTGCTAAAACTATACCCAGTTGCCTTTTGGGAGATTAGAAGCTGGTCTAGAAACAATCTAAGTGGAGCCATCATGCTTGTTGTTTGCTAGATTTTATAGGTTTGATTTGGTCGAGTCAGCCTTGTTTGTGATTGTTTAGAATTCCCTTGCAATTAAGAATGTCGAACTGGTATGATAGAAGCCAATACAATGAATATCCGACTGAGTTTCAAAATGGACATTATTCACACTACGACCATAGTGTAAATAGTTGTTGGGAACACCAACCTTTTGAAGGTTATGGTTCATACCATGGTGATCCCAATTACTATCCACACACACACCGGTCATACGAGAAAGAAAATAAGGATTATTATAGTGCTAGTACCTCGTCTTTGGACAATACAATCAAACTGTTGAAAACTAGTCCTTATTATGATCCTTCTGTTCCTATTTATGATCCTTCCGTATCTTTAGAAGAGTCTCTTAAGAAGTTAACTGAGCAAACAAATAGGTTTATGTCGGAAATGAATAGACAAACTGCACCATTGAGAAAACTTTCTATAGAGGAATCCCTCAAGCTGATGGCTGAGACGAACGAAAGACTTGCTCGAAATAATCTTAATTTCCAATACAGTGTTTCCAATAATACCCTTGAAAATAATGATAGTTATTTTCATAATCAAGATGACGAGGTTAGAATTGGTAACACTACATGTTTAGATGAGGTTCAACCATTTCCATGCTATTATAATGACGATTATGATGAGGATAGTGTTGCTGAAGAATCTTAAATATGTAGGCATAGTGATCAGGAATTTGTTACTCCAATTGAGCTTTATAATGATAATGTTATTTCTAGTTCAAATCCAAATAATTTTTATAATTATTCACCTATTCAAAAGGACGAGGATTTGTCTAGAGATATCCCCGTTTTAGACGATGTAGTATTTCCTTTTGATTACGAAGCCAATAATGGTTTAGAGGAACGAGTTTATTCTGAAAATACTGTTTTATTGTCTAGTGGTTTAGAAACAATAGTCTTAGACAAAGAAAATGAACTCGTAGAGATGAGTGTGGATGAACTTGACTTAGAAGAATCAATTGCCTATTTTTAGGAATCTGATGACCTAGAAATTAGGGAGATTGTGGCTAGTCTAACTAGAGACACTGAAAACTCTAAGTTTGGGGGTGATTATCATCTCCATGTGCTTTAACTCTCAGAAAGTCCCCTCACTTAGGACTTGATATCTGTGCCTCGACCATTTTACAGCATTTCCTTCATACTCGTTTTTCCGAACCTAATGTTGTCCAGGAAGAAGTTCAGTCGTTAGAAACCCATCCTCTGGTTGATGTGGTTTGCCCAGGATATGATACCTAGATTGACTTTGTTTTCCCACCAAATAGTTTTCTTCCAACTGTGGGAACGTTTATATTCCAAATGTGTCGAATATTAAGTTGTGAGACTAAACCTAAATGCTTTAGGAAATTAGAATCGACACATTTGCTTAAAAATGACAATCACTTTTATCATGGTCAATTCTGTAAGTCAAATTTGATTGACTTAAAGGATCCTCAATTATTCAGGTTATTATTATGTGCTTCTAAGTTTTTATTTGAGTTTTTCCAGACTCTAGGACCTAATAATTCGGATCCCACCTATGAAGAAACGCAACCAATGAAAATATTTTATTTAGACCCTTTCATAGAACCTGAACCTGAACCACAATTAGATATAAATTTCTTAATCAGGAAACTAGGTAAGGGTATGCTAGTCTTGTTCATTTCGTTGGTTTATTACAGTTTCCTTTGGTCAGCTCTATTTGGTTTTGAAGACTTACAGTTATTCCGACTACTGTTATACGATTCGAGGTGACTAATCCTTTCTTAGTCTGGCTGAAGACTTTAAACTTAGCACTTCTTGGGAGGTAACCCATGGTTCATGCAACACGATAATATCTTTCCTTAACTCTTTTGCTTCAAATGGTAACAGTTTCTCCTTGTTAATGCTTTTAATTTTATCTTTAGAACATTGAGGACAATGTTAGGTTTAAGTTTGGGGGTATGGGAGAAACTTTTTAGTTGGAATAAATAAACTCCAGAGCCTAGAAATTTATGCCTATTAAGGATAGCACTAACCAATCTAAGTGGATGGAAGCATTTTGGTTTTAGGAGTTGAGGAACCAATCTGACTAGATGGAAACATCTATAAGAGTCTATTCATAAAAGCACGGAGCTCAGGTGTTAAAAATAAAATGATAGTTTCACCGTATCTCGGAATCATTTTATTACTTCTGTTTTTATTTTTGCAAATTTTTATGTTGATGTCTGTTGGGTTGAAATAGGGTGATTGAGTTACTAAAAAAAAAAAGAAAAAAAAGACCAGACCAATTAGACCAATCGGAATAAATAACACTTGGATAGCAATATGTGTGTGTTCTCCCTGTCTCCGTCGCCTAAACAAGCGTGGAACGCAGGATCCACGGGAATTACCATGTAATCTGCTGACAAGAAGCATGCGCTTGGATCCAAAAGATCTAATCATGTCGTTAAAAAAAAAAAAAAAAAAAAAAAAAAAGGTTTATTATAAAGTCGACCACTGGTTCCCTTATATATGCCAGCTGTGTTGATGTAGATTTAGGATTGTCGACCACTGGTTCCCTTGTATATGCCAGTTGTGTTGATATTAGTCCAGACCAGTATCTCAATCCACTAGGTCATAGGTTCATCTTGGCATTGAAGTCCATTCGCAACCATCTATTTCTATATCCATCTTCTTAATCTATTCATGTGATTTGTTTGATTCCGGATATTGATGTCCATAGTGCGACTATCTGAGAAGAGCTCTGTCACTTATATATGAATTTTAGTATACTTGAGTGCAAACTCATATACAGCAATTGGAATTTCGCATCAGGGTACTTCCTCCCGTAATCAATAAGTATGCCAACCAAGGAGGTTCTTTGGTGCATTCCAAGGGTCTGCGAAGATAGCTAGGGTATGGAGTAAAGGTTTTGTGGGTACACCTCTGGTAAACCCTCCCGAGACTATAACTCGGCCACTAGGGCAACCTAGGGGTTTAAAGTCTTGTTGCACATGCTAAGTGCAATCGACGATGCCTGCGACAGTGACTAAGGATTTTTATTTTTGTAGTTTTGATTTGCTCGGGACTAGCAAATAATAAGTTTGGGGGTATTTGATAGACGCATTTATGTGTCTATTTTTATCTCTTTTATGTATAGTGTTAGTACCCATTTTTGTACTAATTTTGGTATTTTATCCCTTGTAGGTGTTTTTGGAAAAATGGGCTTTTGCGGCGAATTTGGCTCGAAAAGTGGTTTTTGCGCTCATGGGAGAAAATTACTAAGGGGCACCCAAATTACTAAGGGGTGACCATTTTCTATTCGCACCCCTGGTATGGATTAGGGGAGGTCATCCCCTTCATTTGAAATTCATTTTTGTCGGGAAAAAAAAGTTCTTCGCTGCACAGACGTGTTGATATTTAGAGTTGGATTTTTGGAACCGATTGGAGGAGATTCAATCGCCAAACTAAGTTGGGTTGGACTTGAATGGAGTAAACAGGGTTGGTACATCTGTTTGTATCGATTAGAATGGGCTAGATGATCGGGTTTTGATAAAACAGGGAAGAAAAAAACTATAAATGCAAACAGGCAAGTTTTCGAGTTATACATGGAAGTTACGTGCTATATATCGCAAGGATTTGTTTGTCGAAGAATAAGAGGATAGTTTGGATAATTCAGGAAGGAGGTGAAGTGATAAAACAGGATAGAATCTTCAAAACTTGGCAGAAAAGAAAAGTTTATATTTGGGAAGAAAAAAAGGAGATTTTGATCCAGTTTAAACCGACCTGTGAGGGATATATAAGCTCTAGGGAGGCCAAGGAAGAGTTATGAACACTTTAGGGGAAGTTTAGAGCACTAGAGAAGAGAAGAAAATCGAGTACAGAAACTCTGCTGCTGCTGCTGAAGAAGAAGAAGACGAAGAACATAAGACCCACAGAGTCAGTCGCAGAGGCAGGCTTATTTTCAGTTACAACGAGCTTCTATCGCTCCTGTCTGCAGTCACCAAAGCCTTTCAGCAACGATTCAGTCTTCTGTATTAGACCTTCAGCGACTATAGTGTATTCTTTTACTCTTTTAATCAACTTTTGAGCTATAAATATGTACTTTGAGCAAGTGATTAATATGAGGAGCTAAACCCCTTAGCCGAGGCGACGGAGGAAGCCATTGTTCCATAAAAAGTGGTATAATTTTTATATGATTATTTGCATAGAACTAATATAGGAAAATTGATTTTTATTGAGTGGTTGTGAATTGTTTTGATGGAACATGCTGGGTTTTAAAACTTTTGATGTTTCATGTTTTGTGTTTACAATTATTACATAAAAAATCTATTAGAGGCAAAATTTTAGAATCACTTTAAAAGAAAAAAATTGCATGAATATTGATTAGAGTTTATCACTTAATTGGTTAATGGTGGAATCCAGAGTCTCGGTGTTTTTATATTTTTGATACAACTTTATTTAATTATTGAGTTTAATTTGAGTCTAAAAAAATCCTTCACAAGTCTTAGAGTTCGAATCTTATTACAACTATTTCTACAACTACAAAACACATCATTCTCCCTTATATAGTCTTCAAATCAGGGTTTGCAATCAATGTTACTTTAGTAGCAAAGCATTCAATATTCATTGTTAGTTGAAAACCTGATTAGACTCAAGCTAATATCTTTCAACCGTTAGATCGAACTTAGCTTGTTACACACAAATGAAAAGTGACTTCATTTATATATGGATAACCGTACCTAAACGTGTACACCTTGTTGGCTCGACAATAGTTAACCGAAGTTAGCCATATGAACACTTTAAAATCAACTTTGTTCATCTTAACACAACTAGTTCAAATGACTCAAATGAAACTAGTTCTAGAGTTGTTCAATTGTTTATATTCTCATAAAAATATACAAGACAAAATTGAAGCAAAATCAATTTTGATTCACTCGAATCAATTCATGAACATTATAGCCACGGTTTGCAAAAGATTGCATTCCTTATTATATAAATGTATTAGTTCATGAACAAACCGATTTTAGAACATAAATCACTCAAGTATGCAAACGGGTACACATATCTAAGTAGCCGGATTTTTTCTGGGTTCGCAAGTATGCGAATAGGTACGCATACTGCCGTATACCACTAAACTCAGTTGAATTCCAAGACTTGAAATTTACGCCGGTACGCATACAGGTATGCATTTTAAGTTCCCGGACTTCAACTAACAAACCAGTACGCATACGGATATGCATACTATGGTTCTCGGATTTGGAATAACTTGCAACAGTTAGCATACAAGTACGCATACTGTGTTATATCAAATCTTGGTTAATTGTTATAAACTCCCATTTCAATCATTGAAACATTCTTAGAACACGAAAATAGCTGTCTCACACAAACTATTAGCTTCAAAGCAATTTTCAAGTGATCAAATGATCAATACGAAATATTCTGAGTCTACAACAAATGACTGTCTCACACAAATCATATATGATGTTACCAGGCGATTATCACATGATCATCTTTTGACTTTCTTCAAGAATATAAGATAAACTTGGTTAAAGAGAAAGCTTACCAACATATACTTCGAGAAATATGTAAGCGAGTTAAACTCAGCTCCAAATATCAAATGTGTATAATCGAAGTCTATATAGCTATACGAGTTTTGTCTCAAATAGGAGATAGAGTAGAAATAGACTTTTGAGTGATAGATGAGTTTATGTCTCCACATACCTTTTGTTGATGAAATTCCATAATCTCCCCTTAGTAGTTCTTCCTCTTCAATCGATGAGCGCCGTGAAGTCTAAATCTCAACTAAACATTCTATTCTAATCCGAGACTTAGCTATAAGTAGATTAGACAATAATACTTATAGTTTTGGCAACTAACTAGAAAAACAAGCTTGAGATAGCAACATTTGCGAGTTCGACCGAGCAGTACTCTAACACCAAGCCTGTAGGAATAATGTACATTCTTCATTTATTTTTCTTACAAGCTAGTGGAGCAAGAAAGAAAATAATAATGGCCCCAAGCAGTCACCTTGCTGCACCCCTGCAGAGGAATAGATATGGTAGTCCCCCACATAGACGGCCCATATCGGTATTCTACCCACAGTGATATGGATGGGAATGACTTACGCACCTCGAAAAGCATAGTCGTACGATCAACAAGGTTGAAAGCATTTGAGTATTGAAAAACATGTTCACAACATGAAGGATTGCCTCCACAAACCTAGAAACACCTATGCAAAACTGAAAGTCCTATAGGTATTATACCATGTCCTTGCCTACCCCTTTCATAGCCACTTTTAACACAAGGCGATGCCAAATTGTCCCAACAGCAATGGGACGGATGATCTTGTCTGGCTTAAGAAGGGGCGTTAAAGGGGTTGTTGCAATGTGTTACAACACTTCTCGGTCAAACTCTCAAGCGTTGCTATCTCAAGCTTGTTTGTCAAGTTTAGTTGCCAAAACTATAAATCTTAATTTCTAGTCTACTTATAGCTAAGTCTCGGATTAGGATAGAAAGTGTAGTTGAGCATTAGACTTCACGGAGTTCATCGATTGAAGAAGAAGAACTACTAAGGGGATCTTGTGGAACTTCATCAAGAAAAGGTATGTGGAGTCTTGAACTCATCTATCACTCAAAAGTCTATCTACTCAATCTGCAATTTGAGACAAAAGTCACATAGCT
Organism: Papaver atlanticum; assembly: GCA_023531105.1. Lineage (NCBI taxonomy): Eukaryota > Viridiplantae > Streptophyta > Magnoliopsida > Ranunculales > Papaveraceae > Papaver > Papaver atlanticum. The sequence continues at coordinate 830,810 of JAJJMB010004025.1, forward strand.
ATATAGACTTCAATTATACACATTTGATATATTTTGAGCTGAGTTTAACTCGCTTACATATTTTCTCGAAACATGTGTTGGTAAGCTTTCGCTTTAACCTAGTTCATCTTATATTCTTGACGAAAGTCAAAAGATAATCATGTGAAAATCGCCTGGTAACATCTTACATGATTTATGTGAGACAGTCATTTGATGTAGACTCGGAATGTTTCGTATTAATCTATCGATCACTTAAAATTTTATTTGAAGTAATAGTTTGTGTGACATAGTTATTGCCGTCTTCTAAGAATGTTTCAATGATTGAAATGGGAGTTTAGAAGTTATACTTTTATGCTAACTGTTGCAAGTTATTCCAAGTACATGAACCATAGTATGCATACCCGTATGCGTATTGGTTGGTTAGTTGAAAGTCCGGGAACTTAGTATGCGCACTGGCGTAAGTTCGAGTCTGGAAATCAACTGACTTTGGAGGAATTAGTACCCGTTCGCATACTAGAGAACTCAAACTAAGTCCGGCCACTTAGGTATGCGTACCCGTTCGTATACTTGAGTAGGTTGTGTTCTAAAATCAGTTTGTTCATTAACTAATACATTTATATAATAAGGAATGAAATCTTTTGCAAACCGTGGCTATTCTGTTCATGAATTGATTCGAGTGAATCAAAATCGATTTTGCTTCAATTCTGTCTTGTATACTTCTATGAGAATATAAACAATTGAACAACTCTATAACTAGTTTCATTTGAGTCATTTGAACTAGTTGTGTTAAGATGAACAAAGTTGATATGAAAGTGTTCATATGGCTAACTTCGGTTATTATTGTTGAGCCAACAAGGTGTACACGTTTAGGTACGGTTACTCATATCTAAATAAAGTCCCTTTTCATTTGTATGTAACAAGCTAAGTTCGATGTAACAGTTGAAAGATATTAGCTTGAGTCTAATCAGATTTTCATCTAACGGTGAATATTGAATGCTTTGTTACCAATGTAACATTGATTGCAAACCCTAATTTGAAGACTATATAAGGGAGAACTCTAGCAACTGGGAAACCTAATCCCCACACCTCCTATGTGATACAAGTTGTGACTAGAGTCGATTGTCCTTTAACTTAAGTTTTTCCAAAACCATTATAGGTTAATGACTGAAAGACTTCATTGGGATTGTGAAGCCAGACCCAACTATTTTCTTTGTAGTTGCGTGTTCTGATCTTGCTATTTGCTATCATGATTGAGTACTATCTTCTCTAAGATTTTCCCGAGATTTAATCTCGGATAGACAAGATAAAAAGTAGTCACAAACATCTTCGTCTCATCGTTTGTGATTCCAATATATCTTGTTTCGGTACCATACGATTAAGAATATTGTGAGTTGATTGATATTACTAGGATGTTTTTCGGGAATATAAGTCTGGTGTATCAATTGGTTCCTGTTCACCTTGATTTATCAAAAGACGGAACAAAAATCATAAGTATTTCTTTGGGAGACAGATTTATCTATTCAATAGACTTTTCTGTGTGAGACAGATTGGTTTATCAAGTCTTCGACTTTGGGTTGTAGCAACTCTTAGTTGTGGGTGAGATCAGCTAAGGGAATCAAATGTGTAGAGTCCTGCTAGGATTCATAGGTTTAAGGAATTCGACTGTACCTTAATCAGTGTGAGATTGGTTAGGGATCAACTGCATTCCAGTCTGAAGTTAACTTGGAGTAGGTCAGTGTCTATAGCGGCTTAATACAGTGTGGTGTTCAAATATGGACTAGGTCCCGGGGTTTTTCTGCATTTGCGTTTTCCTCGTTAACAAAATTCTGGTCTCTGTGTTATTTCTTTTCCACATTACATTTTTTATATAATTGAATATCACAGGATGTGGTTAGTTCAATCAATTAGATAATCCAACCTTTGGTTATTGATATAAATTGATTGACACTTTCACATAATAATCAGGCTCGCTGATTTCTATCTGTTTGATTTGCTGATTACATTGTGAAACAGAGATACAACTCTTGGATATATTTCCATTGATTGAGTCTGACTATCTAGTTGATTCTCTTAGAATTATATTGGAGTTTGTCCATACAGATTGCCTAAACGCAATATTGGGTTAGGTTGTTAGACCCCCGCTTTTTCAATTGGTATCATAGAAGGCAAACACGTTTAAGACCTCATAAGTCTGTGTTTGTAGCAATCTGACTCTATGGATAGTAAAGTCTCTATAAACGCTATACCAGGATTTAACTCTGATCTTAGAGAACGTTCTGAAGAACTAGTTAATCTCAAGAAGAATTAGATGAACAAATCCGGATAAATTTTGATCTTGTTGCAGAGATCATGGTACAAGGATTTGAAGTCTGTCAAAGTATCTTCAATGGATTTGAATAACTCCTTTAATTCTTCGCTGAAGAATTGTCGCAAGTCAGGGGATAAGTGAGGTTTAGGCTTTGTGAAACCTGATGTGACTTAGAACTACTAGGATGAGTTTAAAGATATTTTTCCATGTATGTTCTATGATGTGAGTTTTAATTGTAGTGAAAGTGGTGGTAATAGGATTCGATTCTCGAACTTGTGAAGGATTCTTTTAGACTCAAATTAACTAAAATAAAATTGTATCAAATTATAAAAAAGACACCGAGACTTTGGATTCCACCATTGACCAATTATTTGATAAATTCTAATCAATATTCATGCAATATTTTTCTTTAAGTTGACTCTAATATTTGCCTCTAATATGGTTCTTGAAGTAATAATTGTAAGCACGAAGCATGAAACATCAAAAGTATTAAAACTAAGCATGTCCCATCAAAACACTTCACAACTACTCAATAAAAACCAATTTTTCTTTTAAATTCTATGCGAAAAAATCATGTAAAATAATTGCAATAAATAATAAAAATAGAATTATACCACTTTTCATGGAACAATGGCTTCCTCCGTCGCCTCGGCTAAGGGGTTTAGCTCCTCATATTAATCTCTTGCTCAAAATACATCTTTGGTGTTCAAAAGTTGATTAAAAGAGTGAAAAGTTCTAAACAGCGGGTTTTGTAACTAATATAAGTGTTACAGAACCTATTTCTACCGAGAAACTGTTGCGACCAGAAGATAACTGTTGCAAAAATTGTTACAAAAGGTTTAAAGTTTGAAAGTTACGGTCACAGAATCTGCGACTTTCTTTTTCTGCTGTTTATGTTCTTCTTCTTCTCCGGCCACGGCTTGCACCAGCAGAAACGTGATTTCTTCCAATGGTTTTTCTAGCTTCTCTAAGGCTCTAAACTTCCCCTAACTTCTTCCTTCCCTTCCTAGGACCCTAACCAACCCTTTTATACATAGTAGAGCAAAGAAAATTCGAGAATAAACTTGGTTTTTTTCCTCCACAGCACGTTAAGTTATTTCTTTTTTTTCTTCTGTTTCACGTGCATTCGATTGTCCAAACTCCTTCCTTGATAGAAACAAGTCCTTAATAAGAGTTTCCTTCCTCTTCTTCACGTAAATTTCTAAAAAATAAACCAAGAAACTTCCCAAAAATAGAACGTGATATTTTAACCATTTTTCGCTTCCAATTCGAGTTCTAGCCACTTTGGATCCATTCCAACACCCTTACCTCGCCTGTTAGGTCCATAGGAACAAACCCAATCAAATTCAGCCCTTTAATCTCCCTAAAAATCGAACAAAAATCCATCCAAAAAATCGTCTGTTTTCTGAAAATTTTCCCGCCAAATTTCTGTTTTTGAAAACGTGAAGAAATTTGTCCTCCCCCTATCCAGTCTCGGTCTGTGCTTAGCAGCTGCTTGGAAATGGGTTACCCCTTATCCAAAATGAGAGTCCGAATAGCAAATGTCCTCCCAGGATCCTTTAACAACTTTTCGAGCCAATTTTCCCGCAAAAGCCTATTCCTCCAAGATACACCTACAAGGGATAAAATACCAAAATTAGTACAAAAATGGGTACTAACACTATACATAAAAGAGATGAAAATAGACACATAAATGCGTCTATCATTCTATGATTCTCATAATCATTTTCAACATACGTGTACATCTTTCAACAAAAGTTTAAAGGTTGCGAGTAATCTTAATAAGAAAGCTGAAGGCTATTTACTTCTCTAAAAAGGTGTGCAAATCTAACAAGAAATCCCAAACGGGATAGTAATGTTAGTATATGAGCTTTTGCTCTAAAATCAACATCACCCTTTCAATGGTTCCTTGAGAGTGGATGTATCCGACATATGACTGGAGATCTTTCGTGTGGTTTGTGAATTCAAGCAACTTTGAAAGAGGTCTTGTTACATTCGGAGATGGGAGTTATTGCTACATAAGCAAGAAGGGGACGATCAAACTTCCTGGCATTCCTGAAATCCATGATGTAATATACGTTAAAGGTATGACTGCAAATCTCCTTTCTGGTAGTCAAATTTGTGACAAAGGCCATAAGGTTGTATTCAATGAAAATGGATGTGACATTGTAGACATATCTGGAAAAGTAATTTTTCAGGGAACTCGTGGTAAAAATAACTGTTATCTTCTTGATACTCAGTTTAGCAATTATTGCAATTTGACTAAGGTGGAATCAACACATCTTTGGCATGAGCATTTTGGTCACATTAATTATCTCTTTCTAACTAAGATCATTAACAAAGAATTTGTTAGAGGCGTTCCCAAAATCAATGCAAAGATTGATGGTGTCTGTGGTGCCTGTCAAAAGGGTAAACAAACGAAAGTTCCAAATAAATCGTTGCGAGATATTCTCATTAAAGCTCCACTTGATTCAATTAATATGGATCTCTTCAGTCATATTCAACAACCTACGGTTACTGGGAAGAAGTATGCTTTAGTTATGGTATATGATTACACCAAATTCATTAGGGTGGCATTTTTAGCTCATAAGAATGAAACCCTTGTTGAATTCAAGATTATTGTTAATAGAATCCAGAATGCACAAGGTCACAAGCTAAAGAAAATTAGAAGCGACTGTGGAACTGAATTCAAGGGAACTAAGGTGTTTGAATTTTGTATCAAACTGGGGATTATTCAACAATACTCACCACCCATTACTCCTCAAGCTAACGGAGTTGCAGAAAGGAAAAATAGGAACATTCAGGAAATGGCCAGGGTAACGCTCCTTAAAAAAAACTTACCGTTAAGGTTTTGGGGAGAAGCTTTTTTCACAGCATGTTATTTGATCAACTGTGTATACCTATGGTCGAAAAACCTAAACACTCCTTATGAGTTGTGGTACGGTAGGAAGCCCAACCTACATTATCTCAGAGTGTTTGGAAGTAAGTGCTACATTCTGAAAGATCGAGAACAGAAAGGAAAATTTGATTCTAAAAGCGATGATGGTATCTTTCTTGGCTATGCATTTGATAGTCACGGTTTTCGAGTATTTAACCTCAGAACCCAAGTTATGATGGAATCTACAAATGTCATCATTGATGATCTGAGCAATTTTTGTCATGATAGCCCTCCTGCTGAATTGCGTCCATCTGAGACAGTTGAGAAAGTCAAGGAAATCCTAGAATCAGTTAAAGTTGTTCCAACAGTCGCTGATCCTAATATCTCTAATGACGAGGAGAAGAGCACTGATCAGGTTATTCCTGTGGAACAAGAATGTGTTCCTCTACGACACCTCTGGGTTCAAAGGAATCATTATACTAACATTATTATCGTAGGAAAAGATTCTACAACTAAGACAAGTGGACAACTTCAAAATATTTGCAATTTTGGTTGTTATCTATCGCAAGTAGAACCTACAAATATTAATGAAGCTCTTACCGATCCCTTTTAGGTGAATGCAATGCATGAAGAGTTAAATCAATTTCAAAGACAAGATGTATGGGAGCTCGTACCTTGTCTCTCAAATATCAATATTGTTGGTACCAAATGGATATTCAAGAACAAGTCTGATGAATTTGGCACCATTATCAGAAACAAAGCCAGACTTCTCGCTCAAGGATATTCAAAGATTGAAGGTATCGACTTTGACAAAAACTTTGCTCCTATGGCACGCCTTGAGTCCATTCGATTGCTATTAGCTCATGCTTGTTTTTTTAAGGTTAAGCTGTTTCAAATGGACATGAAATCCGCATTCCTAAACGAAAATTTAAAGGAAGAGGTCTATGTTGCTCAACCGAAGGGACTTGAAAATCTTGATTTCCCAGATCATGTTCTTAATCTCAAAAATGCATTATATGGGTTGAAACAAGCACCTCGTGCCTGTTTCGAAAAACTAACTACTTATCTTCTCAGGAAAAAAGGTTTTTCAAGAGGTGGAGCTGATAAAATATTGTTTACCAAGTGGAGTGGGAAAGATATTGTCATTGCTCAAGTTTATGTAGATGATATCTTCTATGGATCGACTTTTGAGAAACTTACAAAATATTTTCAAGTCTCTCTTGGTAAGGAGTTTGAAATTAGCAATGTTGGTGAATTAAAATTCTTTTTTAGGATTACAGATTCAATAACATAAGGATGGAATTTACTTATCTCAAGAAAAATATGTTAAGGATCTTGTGACAAGCTTCAGTCTTGATAAGTCAACTCCAAAACTGACGCTTCAAAGGAGTCTCATCTTGCAGCTGCAAAGAGGATCATGCGATATATCCAACACACTATCGAGTATGGTTTATCTTATACTTTTGATACTAACACTGATCTTACTGCCTATTCAGATGCAGATTGGGCAGGATGTGTGGAAGACAGAAAGAGTACTTTAGGGGGATTTTACTATTGAAACCTAAATTGAAACCTACATGTACCTGATGAACAAACTCAAACCCTAACTGAGATATCAAACTGAAATCAACAAAAAACGATAAGTAATTAGAACCCAATGAAGATAATCAAACGAATAGCAAAACAAGTTAAAAGAAAATAAAAAAATTCAAAACTCAAATTCAAACCCTAATTACTGTACCTGATTTTGTTTAGAAAATCAAACCATAAAAGCACTAAATCGACAGACGTAGAAGGTTAATCGAGTTTCTATTAGGTATTTAGATAAAATTAATGGTGGAGTTCTGATTCATGGTGAGAGGTTTCAGAGAGGTGAGTTTTTTTGTTGCGACTAGGTTAGGGAAGGAGAAGTGAAGAGAGAGAAAAATGCGAGGGGATTTATATAGGATCGATAAAAACGAAGTTGACATCAAGCCGCTCATAGGTTAGAAAGATATTGATCGTGGGAAATGGCAGCAAATTTCCCGCTCAGGAAAACTATCAGAACTGCAGCTCACGGCTGGGGTCTCTGAATCGGAGCTCCAGGAAGGGTAAAATGGTAAATAAATTTTGTTATTCTGAGACCGCTATTTCAGCTCTCAGAATTTTTCCGGTTTTTTATTATATTAGAGACTGATTTGACACATCAACAGTCAAACAACCATTATTGGGGGTCTCTGATGTGGGTTGCTAAACACCCATTTTCCACTAGTGTTGGGTTGAATCTTGTGGCATGGCATAACAAGAAACAAAAATCACAATCCCTATCTACATGCGAAGCAGAATACATTGTTGCAGGTTCGTGTTGTACTCAACTTCTATGGATAAAACAAATGCTTGCTGATTATGGAATTGACACTGGTGTAATGAAGACATTTTGTGATAACTCAATTGCGATTCGCATCACTGAGAATCCTGTTGAGCACTTAAGAACTAAGCACATTAACATAGGGTATCATTTTATTATAGATCTCTATGAAAATGGTATTATCAACATGGAATTTGTGCCTTCCGAACAATGGTAGGCTGGAAAACCTACAATAATAATACTGCAATTGCAAAACGTCTAACTAGTAGACAGTGGCAAGTACAGGTCATTCCACGAGGAGTGTAAAATACTCTTACTAACTAATACCAAGAACTAACCAATCAAATTCAATATTTTGGAAATTTATAGAACTACGAACGCAAAATACTAAAGACGTAACCAAAGATGTGAGAATCGGTAACCAGGTTTTCATGGAATCCACCACTACTTCTATTCAATTACTTAAATGAAACATAATTATGAATATTTATTTATCTTTCGTTCTATTGAGACCACCTATTATAAGCATAGCGTCGCAAATGTCACTGGTATACCCTAAGCATAGTGCATCAAAAGAATAAATCAAAGCATGCACCATCAAATTGCATCAGCGAGAAAATTATACGAATTTAACCCATTCACAAATATTATTTGACTAATCTAAGCATAACCCATCAAAGAATTTAACCCAAGCATGGACTATCAAACAATGAGACCAAAAATATTTATAAGACTATCAATTACGCGCATAGGTTTCTAGAACCGGCAACGCCACAACTCGTTTTCAATCAATCAAATAAACGATATTCAAAGATTAATCAAATCAAATCATAATGGTCTATTGCTTCATAATTCAATTTAATTAAAAATAACCTAATACCCCAAGTAACTTCAACCATAAACCCTAGTTACAAAGAAATCTAGCAAGACATGGCTTTCTCAAAAGCCATAAACATGTCAAAAAGAATCAAATGCTAATCAAAACACCAAATCGGAGAACGAGACTTCAAACCCTAGTAGTGTTCTTCACTTGCGGCTCTCTGTCAAACGGCTGTGTAGCCGCGGCCGTCCTCCTCCCTATGTTTATCTCGCTGATGTTTATATAGGTGTTTTGAAGAAGTCCAATCAGGACCGAGCATATTAAGTACCCAAAAGCCCAAATTCGTACAAACACCAATTTTCAGGCTACCAAGTCCACTTTCTATATTTTGTCCATCCAACTCCATCTCCTATTTGCCAATCTCCTAAACTTTTAGCCTCCACCACCGGTCACCAGTTGCAAACAATTCAACCCACTTCGAGCAGCAATCATAATACCCCAAGATAACCAACAAAACACGGACTTCAACTTCAGTGCTATAACAATGAATAAAATTTGCTGCCATTATTTATGAACCGAGAACCAAGAGCTCACAGAAGAGCCATAACTCAAACACCCATCCATTCCATTCGATCAGACAGCCAACAGACCCCCACTGATTCCATCCATTAACCCGATCGTCACCTGCAAACCCCATTCCATTTGACTGAATAATTAAGATTCACCACTGCCTGTGTTCACAGCCACCACCAGAAATCGATCGCACCAACAGCTCCTATTCTCGCTCCCATGGCAGCAACATCACACTTCTTCATGGCTAAACTCGAGCACTAAACTGCTCGGCATTCCTCTCCAGTTCCTCCTGCTCAACGAAAACACCATGTACCACAACAAACGCATACAATCACCGAGCATCATCACTAAATTACGGCTGCAGCATCAACTCTACAGCTTTACCATCACAGCCAAAACCGATCTCTTCTTTTTCTCATATACAATCCCATTACTAGATCAGACCCAAATTCATCTCAATGCAGAAACCCTCAACATTTTGTTGTTGTGATAATCAACATCTCTATCAGAACCTTCTTCATTACCGGCTACAGATTCATCTAAGAACCAGGCTCCATCTCCATTTAATTCCCATCTTGTTCTAATCGAGAACTGCTCGAACCAAGAAGTTGCAATAAACACCATCCGCACCATTTGCTGTAAATTAAGTTATAACCAGTTGATACGAAGCTTCAACCATTTCCATTCATGCCTAAGCTGTCTCTGCATCCATGCAACACTTTCCTGCCTTGTACACCTCTCCTTGTACCTAAAACAGAAGCTCAAACTGTTGGAAATAGTAATTTGTAATTTTGAGTTGTCTAGATTTGTACTCGGAAATGTGTAGAGAATTCTACACAGTGAATTATAAAAGTTGTAATAACTAAACAGTTGGCCAGTCAGTAGGTTAGAATAGTTTTGAAAATTCTAGAGTTGACTTAATCTAGAAAGTTCTGTAAATGTGAACTAGGTAATTACTAGATAGAGATAAAAGAAGAGAAGTCTCTAGAAATAGCTAGGGTTGTCATAGTCGGTTTTGTAAGCCTATAAATAGGCATTTGATCAACATTTGTAAGTTGTAAAGAAGCAAGGAAATTAATAAGAAGGTTAAGAGTTTCGAGAGTTTAAGTGTTAGTCTTGCTTCCTAGGAGCTCTGTACGAGCAACGCAACCATGCTCGTATATCTCCGTAGCTTTATATCCAAATTCCAACATGGTATCAGAGCCAGGTTCGATCCATATAGGGCGTATAAATTATCAGCACGAATCAAAATGCTTGTGGAGTTTAAAGCAAATGCCAAAGTGAAGGTATGGTTCTCAACTGTCTAAAAGTTTGAGTTTCGATTGTTTGTTTGGATCCCCATATGAATGTTATGGCCCATGTCTAAGTAAGAAGGAAATTAGACGAAAGAAGACAATGCTCGTGACAAGACCCAAGTTAGGTTACAGTGGTTTTGAGTTTTGAAGATGTAAAACTGTCTCCATGAAATAAGAGTTAGAAAGAAAAAGAGAAGGAGTAGGGAGTGTACAGAAAAATGCACTTTCGGACATGGCATGAGAAAGCCATAATGTCACGAGATACTAATCCTCTACTCATGACAAAAATAGCCGAGTGAAGGCTATAGAAAAGCCGAGTGAAGGCCGATGGAAGGCCGCGTAAAGGACGGGCCGAGTAAAGGCCGAGACAGTTGGAACGAACCCACTATGAGGCTAGCACGGAGATAAGCTAGCTGGAAGAAAAGAGGATGGAAAACAAGAGCTTTGGAGACACTACGAGAAGAAAAGGCGATGTCGACGCGAAGAAATGTCACGAACATGGAAAAAGAGAAACTACACCACGAGCATGAGAAGTGAAAGATGAATGATAAAACTGGGTGAAGATCGAAACTGCAAATTTAATGGAGATTACAAATTAGGAAGGGATGTTGGAAATAGTAATTTGCAATTTTTTGTTGGCAAGATTTGTACTTGGAAATGTGTAGAGAATTCTACACAGTGAATTATAAATGTTGTAATAACTAAACAGTTGGCCAGTCAGTAGGTTATAATAGTTTTGAAAATTCTAGAGTTGACTTAATCTAGAAAGTTTTGTAAATGTGAACTAGGTAATTACTAGATAGAGATAAAAAAAGAGAAGTCTCTAGAAATAGCTAGGGTTGTCATAGTCGGTTTTGTAAGCCTATAAATAGGCATTTGATCAACATTTGTAAGTTGTAACGAAGCAAGGAAATTAATAAGAAGGTTAAGAGTTTAGAGAGTTTAAGTGTTAGTCTTGCTTTCTAGGAGCTCTTTATGAACAACGCAACCATGCTCGTATATCTCCGTAGCTTTATATCCAAATTCCAACACAAACATCGATTTCTATTTTCTGTCCTTCCAGCCACCAACTCCAGCTGACATACGAACCTTAATCTTTTGATTTTTGGAGAGTATTTCTTCGAGCCTCTTGTTCACGGCCATGGAAGCAAAGACTGGAATTAACTCGAACTGGTTGCAAAAGCTCGGACAACTTCTTCTCGTAAACCCAAACCAGCCAACTGATACGTTTCATATAATTCCCCTGGTCGCCGACGGCAAGAGCTTCGTCAGTAGTTCTCGATACTTTCCTTCTCTGTCTATGTGCTCCATTTACCAACATCTGCATGTGAAATCTTGATCTCCAATGTAAAGAAACAGGTGCTTGAAAGAACACTAAAATTCCACCAAAGAGTTGGTGTTTTGGTATAAGAAATGAAAAGTGGTGAATGGCTTGACACGTCTCACTTTCCTCTGATGGGCTCCATGTGTTTGAGTAAGCAAAGCAATTCCTTTTGTTTCGTTTTATTCTCTGGTCTTCAGATGGCTCAAAAGTGGCGCTTATAAATAACAAGCCATTCCAGCATTAGTTGAGCCCCCTTTCTTTGGTGCCGCCAGCAGCAACACTGATTGCATTGTGTCAAACGTCATTTAACTTCTTATTTAGCCATTTGATACTAGTGAATGAAATTGTACGTACTTTCTACAAAAGTACTAAAATGACGAAATATTGAGTCCTAGCTAATATAAATATGAGTATAAAATGTAGCACTTACGTGCTTATCAAATAATAATTGGATGATATTCTCACCAAATCTTTAGATATTGCTACGTTTCAATATTTACGACAGTTTATTGGTGTTGTTTTGGTTCATTTAGTTTTCTAGCCTTTTGCCCCTGGACTCATTTATATTTGTTGGGCAATCAAGGCTTAGAACGTCAGTGTAGTGTTGTTTCAATTTCGCATTTGTTTCTACGTAGATAAAAGATCTGTTAGGGATCAAAGTATACAAATAAATCCTTCTTTTCTTGTAAAAGTAAGGTCGCTCTTGTTGTTCTTTCGGGAATGACATTATATGGGGGAGAGTTCTTAATTGAACTTGTTCTTAATTGCCAAATCTTTGTGGGGAGTGCGGCTGTGGAATATTGTAGGAGTTTTCTTGTATCTTTATAAACTCATTGATGAATACACTAAGTTTCGACTATGTGAAATCATCAAAACAAAGTTGATATGTTCTCCTTTAGTCATGAAGTATCTCTATGAGAATTTCATTATGATCCCACTAGTTTTAGTACCTTTGCCAATTTATATTGACAAAAATAGGGAGAATGATTATGTAGTTCACACTACAAATACATATGGTTTACCGATCATTATGTAAGGGGGAGTGGTTTTCATTGTGAGATGAAGTATTGACTAAGGGGGAGTGGTACATATCACCATAGTATTGTTGTCAAAGTTGTGATACAATTGGACTTTGATGCTATGTAATAATACTATGACACTGTATAACAATGATTGAGAGCTACTGTTTTCTCATTGTTATAGCTACGGATCTTCAACAACTATGATGCTGAGTTGAACACATTCAGAATCACTGGAGTACTTGGAAGTGACGAAGATTTCGAGTAATGTTGAAGAACCAAGGAAATAAAGCATTTGGATGAGAAGCTACAAAGTTTATTTATTTTGTAATCCATATGTATTGATAGTTTTGTCACTAAAATTGACAAATGAGGAGATTGTTAGAGCATTGTTGGGTCGAACTCGCAAGCGTTGCTATCTCAAGCTTGTTTGTCAAGTTTCGTTGCAAAAACTATAAGTCTTGATTTCTAGTCTACTTATAACTAAGTCTCGGATTAGGATGGAAAGTGTAGTTGAGCATTAGACTTCATGGAGTTCATCGATTGAAGATGAAGAACTACTAAGGGGATCTTGTGGAACTTCATCAACAAAAGGTATATGGAGACTTGAACTAATCTATCACTCAAAAGTCTATTTACTCTATCTCCTATATGAGACAAAAGTCGTATAGCTATATAGACTTCAATTATACACATTTGATATATTTTGAGCTGTGTTTAACTCGCTTATATATTTCTCGAAATATGTGTTGGTAAGCTTTCGCTTTAACCAAGTTCATCTTATATTCTTGACGAAAGTCAAAAGATGATCATGTGAAAATCGCCTGGTAACATCTTACATGATTTGTGTGAGACAGTCATTTGATGTAGACTGGGAATGTTTCGTATTGATCTATCGTTCACTTGAAAATTGCTTTGAAGCTAATAGTTTATGTGAGACAGCTATTGTCGTCTTCTAAGAATGTTTCAATGATTGGAATGGGAGTTTAGAACAATTAACCATGATTGGATGTAGCACAATATGCGTACTTGTATGCTAACTGTTGCAAGTTATTCCAAGTCTGGGAACCATAGTATGCATACCCGTATGCGTACTGGTTGGTTAGTTGAAAGTCCGGGAACTTAGTATGCATACCCGTATGCGTACTGGCGTAAGTTCAAGTATGGAAATCAACCGAGTTTGGAGGTATGCGTACCCGTTCGCATACTGGCGAACCCAAACTAAGTCCGGCCACTTAGGTATGCGTACTCGTTCGCATACTTGAGTAGGTTATGTTCTAAAATCGGCTTGTTCATGAACTAATACATTTATATAATAAAGAATGCAATCTTTTGCAAACCGTGGCTATAATGTTTATGAATTGATTCGAGTGAATCAAAATCGATTTTGCTTCAATTGTGTCTTGTATACTTATATGAGAATATAAACAAGGGAAAAATATCGTTTGGTCCTATTTTAGGTGGTCCCATGTCTGTATAGTCCTTTCAGAAATCACCTTTTCCATTTGGTCTATAATTATTTAAAAATATTAAATGGACCAAAGTACCCTTCCGTGTTAATTCTTACTTATTTTTTATAGCAGTTCATTCTGTCTGATGAACTCCGGAGTTCATTCCTTCAAATGAACACCTAATAAAAACCTAAAAAATTCTGTTTACTTGTTTTTTGTAGCAGTTCATTCTGTCTGATGAACTCCGGAGTTCATTCCTTCAACTGAACACCTAATAAAAACCTAAAAAAATCTGTTTACTTATTTTTTGTAGCAGTTAATTCTGTCTGATGAACTCCGGAGGTCATTTTTCCTTCAAATGAACACCTAATAAAAGCAAACTAAATCACATATGAAAACAGAGCTCATTCTGTAAAATGAACACAACATAAAACTTCATTATGATGCCAAAAAATAGAGTTCATTCTTTCAAATGAACACCTGATAAAACCTATATGGAAACAGAGTTCATTCTTCAAATGAACACCTGACAGAACCTATAAGAAAACAGAGTTCATTCGACAAAATGAACACCTATAAAAAACTAACTATTTTAAACCTAGAATTGGGTTCATTCTTTAATATAAACACCTAACAATCCAAGATCTAAAAGTAGAGTTCATTCTTTACATGAACACACAAAAAAAAAACTATAAAAATCAGAGTTCATTCGTAAAAATGAACTGCAGCAGCAGCATCTTCATCATCTTCGTCGTCTTCAACAGCAGCAGCAGCAAACATCATCGTCTTCAAACAGCAGCAGCAACATCGTGTTCATCACGTTCATCGTCTTCATCATCTTTAACAGCAGCAACAAATTATAGAGACGAAAAAACAAACACAAAAACTACATCGTCTTCATCATCTTCATCGACTGCAACATCATCAACAGCAGTAGATCTTGAAAGTATTCATCATCATCATCATCTTCATCTTCAACACAAGCAGCAACAGCAACATCATCTTCATCTTCAACACGAGCAAGAAAAAATCAAAACAAATCCAGAAAAGAAAAAAAACGGATTTAGATTTCCACCTTCGAATCGCCATTATTACAGCAGCAGGAAGATGGATATGAAGATGATGAACTCACACAATCTTCTCTGCAATCGTCTTTATCATCTCTACAAAATCAAAACCCTAGCAGGAAGATGAAGAAAAAAAATAGAGAGAGAAAAACTAGATCTGAAAATATGGAGGTGAGAGAAAGTAAATCTGAAAATAATATCTTCTCTCTTAATAATTGAGTATATATGTCCTAGGGTGACGTCATGGATGATGTAATGGTCTCAAAAGGGTATTTTTGCCGCTACAAGATGACAATTACATCATCCATGACGTCACCTTAGGACCAAACTATAATTTTTAGGACCAAACTATAATATATTTTCCCAAAAAGGACCAAACAGAGAGATGACTGAGTCAACTGGACTAGACTCTCTCTAATATATTATTCCTAGGACTAACTGGTATTTCCTACTATAAACAATTGAAAAACTCTATAACTAATTTCATTAGAGTCATTTGAACTAGTTGTGTTAAGATGAACAAGGTTGATATGAAAGTGTTCATATGGCTAACTTCGGTTAACTATTGTTGAGCCAACAAGATGTACACGTTTATGTACGGTTACTCATATATAAATGAATTCACTTTTCATTTGTGTGTATCAAGCTAAGTTCGATCTAACGGTTAAAAGATATTAGCTTGAGTCTAATCAGGTTTTCAACTAACGGTGAATATTGAATGCTTTGTTACCAAGGTAACATTGATTGCAAACCCTGATTTGAAGACTATATAAGGGAGAACTCTAGCAACTGGGAAACCTAATCCCCACACCTCCTGTGTGATACTAGTTGCGACTAGAGTCGATTATCCTTTAACCTAGGTTTTTCCAAAACCGTTATAGGTTAACGACTGAAAGACTTCATTGGGATTATGCAGCCAGATCCAACTGTTTTCTCTGTAGTTGCGTGCTCTGATCTTGCTGTTTTCCAATCATGATTTAGTACTATCTTCTCTAAGATTTTCCCGAGATTTAATCTCGGATAGGAAGGATAAAAAGTAGTCACAAACATCTTCGTCTCATCGTTTGTGATTCCACAATATCTTGTTTCGCTACCATACGATTAAGATTATTATGAGGTGATTGATATTACTAGGCTTTTCTTCTTGAATATAAGTCTTGTATATCAATTGGTTCATGTTCACCTTGATTTATCAAAAGACGGAACAATACTCATAGGTATTTCTGTGCAGTGGGAGACAGATTTATTTATTCAATAGACTTTTTCTGTGTGAGAAAGATTGGTTTATCAAGTCTTCGACTTTGGGTCGTAGCAACTCTTAGTTGTGGGTGAGATTAGCTAAGGGAATCAAGTGCGTAGAGTCATGCTGGGATTCAGAGGCGTAAGGAACTCGACTGTAACTTAATCAGTGTGAGATTGGTTAGGGATCAGCTACATTCCATTCCGAAGTTAACTTGGAGTAGGCTAGGGTCTGTAGCAGCTTAATACAGTGTGGTGTTCAAATTTGGACTAGGTCCCGGGGGTTTTCTGCATTTGCGGTTTCCTCGTTAACAAAATTTCTGATGTCTGTGTTATTTCTTTTCCACAATATATTTTCTATATAATTGAAATATCGCAGGTTGTGCGTAGTTCAATCAATTAGATAATCCAACCTTTGGTTGTTGGAGTTTGTCCATACAGATTGCCTAAACGAAATATTGGGTGAGGCTGTTAGACCCCCGCTTTTTCACAGTGAACTCCGCAAGGTTGAGTGGGCATCTCCCACAAAGCCACAAATTAACAACCATTGTTATCGCCGCGACTAAATCTGCAAAAACAGTTGAACCTTGCCCACAAAAGGCATCCAAGTGGTGCTATGCCCTAAAACCATCCCTTCAACACAAAGTTCCATTAGGGGAAAAATTAATTCAGCTTAGAATAGTTCATTCTTCTGCTACTAAAGGCATCTCATGTAGTGGAATAGTCGGTTTCTGTGGAGGGGCACGGTTGGATGTTTATCCTCAAAGAACTTTCCTTGTATTCGCATTGTTTGGGGTTCCCCTGATGAACTAATGGCCTTAACCGCACCTATAATATGTCCATCCGCAATTTTGCACAAACAAGTTTTCACATTAGTACATAACCTGCTTTTTAGCACCTTGTCCGAGAAATCTATTTAGTATAGCTAAAATTTATAAAATGCCACGATGTGGACATGAATTTACCCGATAGGTTTCGGGTAAAAGTATAGTGTATCTTTGTTGTCCGGGTTGCCCATTTCTGGATCGTCACAGGGCCAGTTTCGTGCCTCAATGCAAATTTTGGTCAAAATCCCTCTTCTTTTCCAACAAGTCAAAAACCTTCCCAAAATTAGTCAAAATTAAAAATCCTTCCTTTTTCTCTTCTTCCTTAAACCCTACTGAAACTTAAACCCAGAAATCCCTAAATTAGCTCGATTACAACCACCACCAGCAGCAACACCATCACCACCCCCAAATCCCCTTCACTTTTTCTCTTCATTATTGTTATGACAGAAACCTCAACACAAATCCAAAAGCCAGATTTCAAAACAACCACCACCTCCCATGAAAATGATGGATTGGGTTTTTGGAAATTCATGGTTGCAGGTTCAATCGCAGGGATGGTTGAACACATGGCAATGTTCCCAGTCGATACACTCAAAACCCGTATGCAAATGCTCGGTGCTGCAACATCTTCTTCACCTGCTGCTGCTGCATCTTATAGTAGTCATCATCATCATCAAATTGGTAGATTTTTTACTTCAATTATGCGAAAAGAAGGTCCTTTAGGACTTTATAGAGGAATTGCAGCAATGGGTCTTGGTGCTGGTCCTGCCCATGCTGTTTATTTCTCTGTTTATGAAACTTCTAAAAGGAAATTAGGTGGTAATGAACCTGGGCATCATCCACTAGTGCACGCGGTTTCTGGCGTTGTTGCGACGATTGTGAGCGATGCGGTGTTGACTCCTATGGATGTTGTTAAGCAGAGATTGCAGTTGAAAAGGAGTCCTTATAATGGTGTTAAAGATTGTGTCTTGAGAATGTTTAAAGAAGAGGGGTTTAGAGCTTTTTATGCGAGTTATAGGACTACTATTGTTATGAATGCACCTTTTACTGCTGTGCATTTTGCTACTTATGAAGCTATGAAGAAAGTTTTGAGTGAAATTTCGCCGGAGAATGCTAGTGAAGAGCGGCTGATGGTTCATGTTATGGCTGGTGGAGCTGCGGGTGCTCTTGCTGGCGCAGTTACTACTCCGTTGGATGTTGTTAAGACAAGACTGCAGTGTCAGGTATTGATTAAAACCATTGGTTCTTTTGTTTTGATATTCTTTAGCAATATGTTTGGGTTTGGGTATCAGCTGTTTGAACTGAATAAATGATATCATTAGGAATTGAATGTTTAAGTGGTAAACCTTTTCTGATCAAAAAAAGGTTTAAGTAGAAAGATTTGGTTGAATTTTTAGGTTCATTGGGTTTAGATATGTTTGTGGATCTTTTCTGTAAACAGGGAAATCTTTAGGTCATCTAGACTTTAGTTTAAACAACGTAAGAAGCAGGATAACGAATTTCGTTCTAAACTGAAATTTGTCACTGGAAGAGAGGACTTGATATTTTTTGAGTATGGATGGATCTTTGATCACTGTGATAACTGATCTGCTTGATCTCAAGTAGCAAAACTTTATTAAGTGGCGTTTGAGAAGAACTTGTTCGCAAGGCCTTGTTTTAGGAGGCTGGCTGCTGGCCTGTCTCTGAGTAGGCAATGCAGTATACTTGAAGGTGTCCCCTGTCTTCAAGTATGCACTGAGCACTTCAAAAGCTCCTCTGAGATTGTTGAATGTTGAAGTAATAAATTATTTCGTAGATTTGATCAAAATAAAAGGTTGAAGTAGTAAACTTTATGTGTGTTACATTTAATTGGTTAAAATTTGTAGCAGTCATCGGGTTGGGATATGTTTGTTGATCTTTTTCTGTAAATAGGGCAGTCTTTAGACCATCAAGAGTCCACTGCATAAGGGGTATAAATGTTTTGATCCTGTCTCTGCAAAGCTTCACATTGCAAGGCATGTCATCTTTGATGAATCAAATTTTTATTATACATCATCTTCTTCTTCTGTTTCTTCTATTGATTCATCTCTCAATGAGATTTCTTCTACAGAATCCTCACATTCTGTTCTAGTCCCATCTGAGTCTGTTACTCATACTCCTATTATTACATCCAGTTTCCAGATTTTGTCTTGAATGAATCATTCTATAAAACATCCAGTTCCTCTAATTGGTCAGTCAAGCAATTGGATGTGTTCAATGCGTTTCTGCATGGGCATTTATCTGTAAATGTTTGTATGATGCAATCTCCTGACTTCATACATCCAGATTAGGAGGCTCGCCTGTTACTTAGTAGGCAAAGCAGTATACTTGAAGTTGTCCCCTGTCTTCAAGTATGCGAGCACTTCAAAAGCTCCCCTGAGATTGTTAATGGCATTACGGTTTACTTGCTTGCTGGAACTAAAATTTTGGCTTGGGCTTGAGTTTTGTTTAACCAGGGGAGTATATTTTTGGTGAAGCATTTCTTCTGATTAATCCGTCTCTTGTTATTGGTTTGGACTTGTTGTTAACTATGTGTAGATGAACCCAGTCTAGCTTTACTGTTTACTTTGATGAGCATAATTACTTCAATCGTTAATGCCCTGTTGGGTGTTATTTATGAACTAGATTCATGTTTCCTGCTTTCTTCTACTTTAAACTGTTTTTTGTTTCTGTTTTACTCTTTCTCGAATTGTTATGTGTTATGTTATCAGCTTATACCGGTGGCATTAAAAAATGAACTTAGTTTGCACGTTTATCTTTTGATACAGGGTGTATGTGGGGCAGACACGTTTAGAAGTAGCTCTATAAGGCTGGCTCTTAAGCAGATAGTTGCTAAAGAGGGTTACCAGGCATTGTTGCGTGGACTGACACCAAGAGTATTGTTCCATGCACCTGCAGCTGCCATTTGCTGGTCCACTTATGAAGCAATGAAAAACTTTCTGCAGAATGATCCTGAAGGACACCCTTCTCCTCAACTCTAACGTCTCGATGAACATACCCTTCTAATTCCTCGTTGCCTTCTAGATCCAAAACAGATCAGTCTCGTGTGGTTCAAGTAAGTCCACAATTTATGCATCTTATAAATTAGAAGTCATTTTTCTTTTTGACCACTGTCATTGGGTTAGTTATTCTTCTTAAGTTATTGTTTGCATGGGCCCATGCTGTTTATGCTCCATTTTTGCATGGCCGACTGCTGCCTATGCCTTGTTGTATTATATGTGAGAGTAAGTGATAACTGATAACAATTTTGAGGCGAATCAAAAACTGGCAAACAGGCCATGTTCTTAATTAAGCACGACTGGTGCAAAAAGTACGCCAAGGCAGGAATAATGCCTCTCATCTTTGCAGATTTTTATTCAGAAATTGAGATATTATGCCTTCCAGATGCTGGTTTTGCTTGTATTATGTTAGACTGCAGACTCGATTCTAGTTATTAAACAGCTTAATTTTGTACATTCATGACAGATTTGGTTGCCTACACCATCAGCGCAGATGGGTTACTGCAACTGTCAAGCTTGTAAAGTGTGGGAGACTCGATTCGAAGTGTAAAACTCTGTGCCTCTTGCTTGAAGGGGTGAAGTAGCATTATTTACAAGAAGTGAAGAAGCTCTTCTTGTATGAAGTTAAGCTAGTGGAAGAAAACCAAATGTCAGCATATCTGTTATCTTGATGTGTGGTTGAACTGAGCAACACAGATGGCAAAATATCTTTCTATGTTTAGGGGACATTTTCTTGTCAAAACAGACAGATAAAAATTCAATGCATTTTCTTGCAAGACAACATCTTGAATACAGAAACTTTCACAATTTGGAAATGCGGGGATATCAATCCCGGTGCCTCTTGCATGCTAAGCGAGCGCCCTACAATCTGATATTCTGAATTAAAGCCAAAATTAAGCAAAATGCGAAAGATAAATGTCTGAACCATAGGAAACAGATTAAAAAATATAGAGAAAATAAAAAAAATGGAAAAAGATAATATGTCTGAACCCAGGTTCAAACTGGGGACCTTTTGGGTGTGAGGCAAACGTGATAACCAACTACACCAACCAAACAATTTGCGGACTTCTCAAGAAAATCAGTTTTAGATATAAATATTTTGCTTTCTCTATCAAGGGAATAAGAAAAAATATACATGTCTTAAATATATGGATTAATTGAGGGCCACAAAAAACAATTAGGGGCCTCAGCCATTTTATTCCCACCCCAAATATTTTAGGGGCGTACCAAAACGTAGTGAAAATACTATTTTGCCTTTCACTATTAATAAATTTTAAAATCCTATTAACCCTTAATCCTAAGCCCCCAATTCATTTCTATTTCTGAACAAAAAAATCAGACTCCCTCCCCTCTAGCTCTCTCGTCTCTTCTCTTCTCTTCTCCTCCATTAACGACACCAAAAAGAAAGAAAAAATTCTTCATCTGAAAAATTTCAGTTACAGTAAGAGGGTCGTCAACCGGACAAGCCTAAACCCTAACGAGTTTTCATATGCATGAAAAGACCATAAAAAATCGTTAGGGTATATGATGTGGAAGATAACGACCCTATTTTTGGTTTTTCATATTTTTTTACCTAGATTAGAGTCGTTAACATAATATAAAAACTTATGACGATCCTCTATGAACGACCCCTTTTAAAAGTCAACGATCCTAGGTGGAAAAAAAATAGCCTCTCTGTCCCGAAAAATTTCAGAGTCGTCTTGGTATAAACACAAAATAACGACTCTTCCTACCCAAGCTACTAAGAGTCGTCAAGGTGTATCATATTACCCTGACGATTTTTCATAACCTGGAAAAGTTGCAGGTTTGAGTCGTCATTTTTGGTGTCAATACATTGACGACTTTGTAGAGTCGTTAGAGTATACACCCCTCGACATTGACGACTCTTGCTCTGTGTTGTGACATATATCAAATTCATAATAAAATTTAGGATAATCTTACCATCAACACAATCATGTTTGTTATTTGAAGTTTCACCAACATCATTTCCTCCACTTGAATCACTCATTTCTAAAACCCTAAGCTTTCCCCCAAAAACTCCTCTTTTTCTTCTCAACAGACAAAAACACAACCCTTTTTTTCCCCCAAATTTTAACTCTTAAATTTGATTTTAACTGAAACACACTAATTAACTTAACTTAACTAATTATTAACACTAATCATTTAGGGGTAATTTAGACATTAAAAAAAAATTGGGATAAGGGATAACCAAAATTAGGTTTTGATGTCCTATTTTGTCCTGTAATGGGAGGCCCCCAATTGTTTGTTGGGCCCCAATTAAGCGGTGCTTAAATAGAGTGTCTTTTGCTTTCCACTTAAAATATCTTCAAGAGATGCTGTGAGAGATTACGAGTAGTGAATAATGAGACACCGAGCACGTTAATTAGACAGCTGTTGTTTATTTACAGTTTTTTGTCCAGTGGATAACTTTATGGCGGAAGAGTTAGGACACCCCATATCAGGAGCGAAGGTTATTAGTATCATTTATTTTTTGTCCCGTGGATAACTTTTTGTCCCATGGATAACAAAATTTGGTCTCCAAGCTTTTGGTGTAATTTGAATGAGAGAAAGAGAGAAAATTCTTCTTGTTCTTCAAATTCGATGATTATGCAAAAAAATTATACTCCTCCACAACAACTTCCTTCAATTCTTCGTAGTTTAGAATCTTGTAAATCCATGGAAGACTTGAAGCAAATTCATTCAATCATACTCAAAACAAAGCATTTCCAAACTCAACTTGTTTGGACTAAATTCATTTCATTTTGTGCTCTATCTCCATCAGGTAATCTCCATTATGCTGCATTTGTTTTCGATAAGATTGAAAACCCAAGTGTTAACCTTTACAATGTTATCATTAGAGGGTTTGCTTCGAGTAAAGAGAACAATTCATATGAGAATTCACTGTACTATTATTGTGAAATGCTCGAAGATGGATTGATTCCTGATAATTTTACTATTCCGTTTGTTCTTAAAGCTTGCACGAAGGCGAAAGCATTAAGAGAGGGGGAAGGGATTCATTGTTATTCAGTGAAGACCGGGGTTTTGTCAGATGTTTATGTTAAGAATACTTTGATGAGATTGTATGCTGTTTGTGGGTTGTGTCATGCTGTGAAGAAATTGTTCGAGGGGAGTGCACAACGGGATTTGGTTTCATGGACTACTTTGATTCAAGCTTATGCGAATATGGATTTACCAGAGGAAGCAGTGCGTGTGTTTTTGGAAATGGGAGAAACTGAATTGAGAGCTGATGAAATGACTATGGTTATTGTGCTTTCCGCTTGTTCTAAGTTAAAAGATTTGAATTTAGGCCGGAAATTACATTGGTATATGTCTGATAATAAGGTGAATTTGGATGTTTTTGTTGGTAACGCATTGGTTGATATGTACCTGAAGTGTGGAGATGTAGATTTTGCATGTAAAGTTTTCAAAGAGATGCCTGAAAAGAATGTTGTTTCTTGGAATTCACTAATTGCCGGGTTAACACACCAGGGGAAATGCAAGGAAGCGTTGAACGTGTTCCGAAGAATGCAAAGTGAAGGCGTGAAACCAGATAATGTTACTTTAGTTGGTGTGCTCAACTCTTGTGCTAATCTTGGAGTACTAGAATTAGGCGAATGGGTTCATTCTTATATAGGTAGAAATCCAATTAAGCCGGATGGGTTTATAGGAAATGCTTTAGTTGATATGTACGCAAAATGTGGTAGAATTGATCAAGCATTTGAAGTTTTCAAGAACATGAAGAAAAGAGACGTATTTTCTTATACATCGATGATTGTTGGGTTAGCTATGAATGGGCAAGGGGAGAAGGCATTACAGTTCTTCTCAGAGATGTCTATGGTGGGCGTAAAACCAAATGGGGTGACCTTTATAGGTGTTTTATCAGCTTGCAGCCATGTAGGACTAGTAGAGGAAGGGAAACGACATTTCAAAGAGATTTCGAGTTTGTACAAAATTGAACCTCAAATGGAGCATTATGGATGTATGGTCGATATTTTTGGCCGGGCAGGGTTAATTGCAGAAGCATTAGAGTTTGTTCGAATTATGCCAATTGAGCCTGACGCCTTTGTATGGGGATCACTGTTAGGTGCTTGCAAAACCTATGGTAGAGTTGAGTTAGCTGAAACTATCATGAAAAAGCTAATAGAAGTCGAACCGGATAAAGATGGTGCTTATGTTGTCATGTCCAATATATACTCTTCAGCTAATAGACAGAAAGATGCAATACAAATACGAAAAACAATGAAACAAAGAAAAATGAAGAAAATTCCAGGGTGCAGTGTGATTGAACTCAATGGCGTAATTCATGAGTTCCGCAGGGGAGACAAATCACACTTGAGAACAAAAGAGATATATTCAATGCTAGATGAAGTAATGAACAGGTTAACGGTGGAAGGTTTCATGACAAAAACTTCAGATGTGTCCGTCGATTTAGTGCACGTTGAGAAAGCGCAGTCATTATGTCAGCACAGTGAACGGTTAGCAATTGCATTTGGATTGATCAGTACAAAATCACGAACACCATTAAGAATCATAAAGAATCTTCGTGTATGTAGTGATTGCCATTGTGTAACTAAATTCATATCTAGAGTTTACCAAAGAGAGATAATCGTTCGGGACCGAAATCGGTTCCATCATTTTATAGATGGCTCATGCTCTTGTAATGATTTTTGGTGATACAATTCAGCTAACAAAAGTACAATTATATGCCCTTCACAGTTCACTCCCACATTTACAGTCGGCATATTTACAACTCTTCACCACTACAGACCTTCCTAATGCAAATTTAAATCAACTGGGAAAGAGATTGATAATGAATAAATCCTAAATTATGATGATCATGATAGTCAAAACAGCATGTGCATCATCCCTGAAGAAAAATCTGAGTTTGGGTCATAATTATGCAAGCATAAAACCAAGTGTAATCAAAGTGTAAGAATAAATATAACAGATTGTTGAAATTATGCAAGCATAAATATAACGTTTTCTTTTTTTGATAGAAAAGATAAATATCTTAAGCTGAATTGAAGTGCAGAGTTTAGAAGATGAAATGAGGAGGTGAGATTCCCCATTGACCTATTACAACATTCTTCCTACTATATTTGGCTGCTTTGTCTGGCAAGCTCATTAAACTCTCTATTAACATAAACAAAGTTGTAGAATGAAAAAGAGTCCATAAGAAATAAGTAATCATCTAAAATAGAGAAATTAGACCAGCTAACATGGTTAGAACTTTTATTTAAGTACGTAGGAGACAACATTTTTGGCATCTCCTTTTATAAAAATCCTTGAGTAGTTCAACATCTCGAGTCATTTGACAGTTTCCAAAACTGGCAAACTTTCAACTTCCTCTGCATCACTTGGTAGACCGGACAATTTGCAACCTTTGTAGTTACCCTCTGTATCTGTTAAGATTATTGTGAGTGTTTAAATCAAATGAGGAATCAACATGTACTACCACAGAGTCTTCATGAGTGACTTCTAATACAACATGCATCTCATTAGTTAAAAGGCATATGGCATCGCATCAGTTGGAAAAACATGTTGTTGTTGCCTATAAGTATCTTGAGTAGACAAAGCACCTAGAGTTTCATTTGCTAATTTACAGGAGAATCTAGATACACAAATGTGATTCACATGTTTTTCTTGAAAGACATTACAAACAGAACATAATGTTTTTGGTGAATGTTTTCCACGCAGACTTGGTGGATTTCTATTACTTTATATACTGATTATATTACCCTAAATAGGGTTTGATTTACATGAATGAGAATAACAATTTACATTGAATGAGAATAGCGGTGAATAAGCCATTGACTGAGGCATGAAGAGATCGAATCTTTGCAGCTGTAACATATGAGGATCAGCTACAATTACGCTTGATAGATGTATCCTTAACATCCCCTCTCAAGTTGTGCATGAGTTTGCCGAATGTTCAACTTGTTGCGCAGATAATTATACCGTGAAGTAACTAACCCCTTTGTAAAAATGTAAGCCAACTGATCTTTTGTCGATATAAATTTCACTTCCAACTGTTTACGCGCCACCCTTTCCCTCACAAAGTGATAATCTATTTCAATATGTTTCATACGAGCATGAAACACAGGATTTGCAGTCAAGTACGTAGCTCCCAGATTGTCGCACCATAATAATGGAGGTTGAACCATTATGCCCAATTCCTTTAGAAGAGACTGAAGCCACATTAACTCAGAGGTTGCAATAGCTATACCTCGATATTACGCCTCAGTACTTGATTTGGAGACTGTTTTTTTCTTCCTTGCACTCCACGACACTAGATTTCCTCCAAAATAAATTGCATATCCACTTATCGATCTTCTGTCATCCAAACTACCATCCCAGTCAGAGTCAGAGTAGGCATGTAATCGTATGTCAGATGATTTATGTAACACTAATCCATAGTGAATTGTATGTTTCATTAGCGCAAAATTCTTTTCACCAGCTCCCAATGCTCTTCATATGGATCAGTCATATATTGGCAGACTTTATTGACAGCTACTGCAACATCTGGATGCGTAAGATGAAGATATTGCAATGCTCCACAAACACTACGATATCGAGTTGGATCTGCAAATCGTGTGGTACCTTGTTTGCTTATTTTGGCATTCACAGCAAGCGGAGTAGTTACTGGCTTTGCTCCTTCCATTTTGGTGCGCTTGAGAAGGTCTGAAATATATTTCTGTTGACTGAGCAATATAGAATTCTGTTGTTTGATAACTTCTACTCCCAAGAAGTAATTAAGTTCACCTAAATCTTTGACAGCAAAAACCAAGTTTAGATCATCAATAAGTTTAGTAATAAGAAACGAATTTGAACCTGTTATGATTATATCGTCTACATAAATGAGCACATAAGTGACACCATCAGTTGATTTTCGTATACACAATGAGCTATCCGCCACTGAACCTTTGAATCCCAAGTGAGTTAGATGCGTGTTGAGCCTTGAATACCATGTACGCGGTGCTTGCTTTAGGCCGTAGATAGATTTGTTCAACTTGCATACATGATATGGAAAATCTGGATCTACATAACCAGCAGGTTGTTTCATAAACACTTCTTCTGTCAGAACACCATGTAAGAAAGTGTTTTGAACATCCAATTGACGCATGTTCGAGCCCTGTGACACTGCAATAGAGAGAACAAGACGTATAGTGCTGGGCTTTGTCACTGGACTGAACGTTTCTGCATAATCAAATCCTTCTCTTTGGTTGAAACCTTTTGCTACTAGCCGTGCCTTTCGTCTGTCAACCTTTCCATCTGATTTTTGTTTAACTCGGAAAACCCATTTGGATCCTATTACGTTCATCCACTTCTCATATGAAACTAAACTCCAAGTTCCATTGCGGATATGAGCATTGATCTCATCATCCATAGGAGGCCGTCATTCAGGATCTTTTGATGCTTCAGTGTAACAAGATGGAGCCATAAACTCTGGTATTCCCAAAGGATATTTTGTAGTAGTTAGGCATAGCTTTTGTACTGGTTTCTTAATGCCATCTCTCGCTCTAGTCACCATAGGATACTGCTATGGTGGTGGTTGAGCTTGTGGAGCTGTACTGTCAACAGCAATTGTTGTGTCACCTGCATTATTAGTGACTTGAAGAGACGTTTCACTTGAAGACTGCACAATACTTTCTAGTGACGTAGTATTTTGAAAAATAGGTTCGGTTGACACTTGCTGAGTTACAGTAGGAGTAACAATAGATGAAGGAACTGAAAAAGTGAATGAAGTGAGAATTTTGGTAGATGGTATACACTGTTGAGATTCAAGTGAACATACCTGTTGCTTGGCAGCGAATGGGAACTCTGTCTCTTCAAATTTGATGTGACGAGAGATGTAGATTCTGTTTGTTGGCACATGAAGACATAAACATCCTTTGTGTTCTCCACTGTATCCAATAAATATACAAGGAAGAGATCTTTTCTCTAGTTTGTTTGATACATAGGGCCTGAGACATGGATAACATAGGCATCCATATACTTTGAGGAGAGAAAAATCAGGTTTCTTGTTGTGTAACAATTCTAAAGGTGATTTAGATTCATCCTTTGAAGATGGAATTCTATTAATGAGATAACAAGCAGTAGTGAAAGCATCTGACCAATATGACTTAGGCATAGAAGCATGAAAAAGTAAGGATAGACCAGACTCAGTAATGTGCCTTATGCGCCGTTCTGCTAGACCATTTTGGGATGAAGTATGTGGGCATGAAAATCTATGTATAACTCCTGAGCTATTGAGAAAAGCTGTGAATTTTTTATATTCTCCTCCATTATCAAATTAAAAAACTTGTATCTTGTGATCAGTTTGATTTTCTATTAACGGTTTGAATTGTATAAACACTGGCAATGCATCTGACTTCCTACCTAGAGGATAAATCCAAGTATAATGAGAGAAAACATCAAGTAAGAGCAAATAATAACGATATCCACTTCTTGAAACAGTTGGGGAAACCCATAAATCAGATACTACTAAGCTCAAAGGCTTATCAAAAGTTGAAGAACTGATAGGAAATGGAAGTTTGTGACTTTTGCTTACATGACAGGAATGGCAAAAATCAAACTTTTTATTTGATACTGGAAGGGAAAAATTCTTTATAATTCGGAAAACAGTACGCAACATTGGATGACCTAGCCGTTGATGCCAGATTGGTATTGTAGGTGACACAAGAACAGTTGGTGAATCTTTGTTGATCTCTCGTACACCGTCAAATATGTAGAGTCCATTTCTACTGCTTCCTCGCAACAGTATTGTCTTGGTCTGCAGATCCTTAAAAAGAAACAAACCAGAGTGAAACTCAAAATAAACTTGATTATCTTGACAGAATTTTGAAACTGAGAGCAAGTTCGTTTTAATCTCAGGGACATGTAGAATATTATTGAGTGTAAAGGATCGATTTTTGTGAGAAAAAAGATGCATTACCAATATTTTCAATATGTAGCGTATTACGATTACCCACATGGACTTGTTCTGTGCCGTCATATTCATGACGAATGGCAAGGTTATTGAGATCAACAGTCAGATGATGTGTTGCTCCTGTATCCGTAACCCAGTTGTTGTCAGTAGCTCCACCAGGTAAAGCAAGATAAGCTTATGGACGTCTAGCTTGTGTTGGTCCATTGTTTTTCTTACGAAATCAACAGTTTCTTGTGATGTGGTTCCTCTTTTTGCAGATCTGTCATGGTTCATCATCTCCTTGTTGGTTGTTGTTGTTCATCTTGGGTTGATTCTGTCGATAGCTTTGAGACTGATTCCTTCTCTGGTCAGGCCTTTGATAGGATCTTGTATAGCTATAAGAAGCTATATGAGTCACTGGTTGCTGAAGCAGTGCAAGTTGCTGCTCTAGGCGCATATCAAATGACAGTAGATGAGCATAGAAAGTATCCATGTCAATCTTGTCAATGGTACTAAGAGTAGTAACAATTGAGTCATACGCTTGATGTAAGCCGCTTAAGACTGACTGCTGCATATCCTCTTCACTGAGAGCATTACCAGACGCTGCAAGTGCATCAAATAGTTGTTTAGATTTAGAAAAGTAATCTTGCATGTTGGTGTTACCTTTCTGAAGACCGTGAAGCTGTCTTTTTAGATGCATCAGATGAGCCCTAGTTTTTGGGGCATATATCTTTTCTAAAGCATCCCATACTTCTTTTGATGAAGAAAGTCCAGTTACTATGCCTAGAACACCTTCTGTAAGAGATGAAAGAAGCCAGCCTAGCAGGATTTGGTCATGTTCTTCAAACTTGGTGTATGCTGGATTGACTGTCTGAGTGTTTGGTAAATGTTGTTGTGGTTTTGCATAGGTTCCATCAACATAGCCTTCAAGTCTGTACCCTTTCAGAAGAGGCTTGAATTGGGTTTTCCATAGCAGGTAGTTTGTATCACTCAGTTTTATGTTGATCGGATGGTTTACATGGATTTGGTGTAGGGTTGAGGTTTCTGGTGCTGCCATTGAAGATGAAGATGTGGGAAGAAAGTGTGATTATTGGATCTTTCTGGCTGATACCAAAACAGAACACAATGTTTTTGGTGAATGTTTTCCTTACAGACTTGGTGGATTTCTATTACTCTATATACTGATTATATTACCCTAAATAGGGTTTGATTTACATGAAAGAGAATAACAATTTACATTGAATGAGAATAGCGGTGAATAAGCCATTGACTGAGGCATGAAGAGATCGAATCTTTGCATCTGTAACATAGGAGGATCAGCTACAATTACGCTTGATAGTTGTATCCTTAACAATTACAACACCTCTTTTTCCAAATGCAGCAAGCAGTTGTAAAAATGTGACAGATTTGCTATGGACTATAGTTACCAGATAACCATTTTCTAATCCAGTCAGATATATATATGTATGTCTTTTAATCAGGCAAGACTAAGTTACCATGAATAATTGATGCCCAAACAGACCTAGAAAAGCTACAGTGAAGAATGATATGCTCAACTGTTTCATGCTAGGTGTCATTACACATGCTGCAGTAAGTATTCTGGTTAGTACGATAGAATAAAAGCCTACATTTAGATGGAAAAATATCTTCGAAACATTTCCATATGAAGATCTGAACCTTATGCAGAACTGGAGAGATCCACAACTCTTTATAAATAGAAGTAAGGTTACTAAGCAGCAGCATTAGGGTTACTAGTGATAGCCCTATACACTGACTTGACAGTAAGAGAACCATCTGGTGTATGGCCAGATTAATCTATCCTGACCCGTTAAGGGTATTCTAGACCTCATAATTTTCTGGCAGTTATCATTAGTGAAAAAAGACTCTACCAGGTTTGCATTCCAACTATGTGTGTTTTGATCTATAAATTGAGCAACAAAATAGTTTGGATTAGTATGAGAGATGCATAACGGTTAAGATGCATTACGAATCCAAGTATCATTAAAAGCACTAATTAATTTGCTTATCATTTCTAACCTCCCAAGTAGAGTGTTTTTTAATTACATCTAGACCAGTGAAAATGCTAGTCCACACTCAAGACGGGTGGCTAGTTTTTTTTATAGTGAAGGGGATGACAATTACTAAAGTATTTACACTTTAGTATAATTGCCCAAATCTCATTGGAAGAATGAATGAGATTCCAAGCAGTTTTAGTTAGAAAAACAACATTGATGTGTTTATGGTTGCGAAAACTCATACCTCCCTGTGACTTATGGGTAAAAACTCTACTCCATCCCCTTATATAAATGCCTCTATGAGAACCCTTACCCCACCAGATGTTTCTTTGGTACCTCTCCAATTTTTGGATGGTGGTGTCAGGAAGAAAAAAAAGAATTCATTCTATAAGTAGGAGTGGAATTAAGAACATGATTTCTAAGATGGATCTTCCAGCTTGGTTAAGGTGGATTCCTTTCCATTTAGCTAACCGTTTGCCAAACTGATCCACAAGAGGAGCACAAGTCTCAACTCTAGATCTGTCGTGGAAAAGGGGAATACCTAAGTATTTCTCATTAAGCTCAACCTTCATGACATTAAGTGCTCTTATTAGAGACACATAGTGATCAGGGTGCATATTTTCACAGAAAAAACAATTCGAGTTTTGATAGTTTATTATTTGTACTGAAATCCAACTAAAGTCCTTAACCAAAGACATGAAATTACTAGCCTCAATGTGGAATGGCTTAGTCAAAATAAGACATTCGTTGGCAAATAACAGATGATTAATGCTAGGAGCATCTCCAGTTACCTTTATAACATGGATTATATTGTTTGTTTCATCATGTAAAAGGTATCTAGAAAATGATTCCATGCAGAGAATAAACAAGTATGGAGATAGTGGGTCTCTTTGTCTCAAACCTCTAGAGGGGTTAAAGGATTGACAAGGAGAACCATTGAGCATTACAGAGATTGTGGTTATACTAATACATTGATGGATAAGATCACACCAATGATCAGAGAACCCAAATCTCTTAAGCACATTATTAAGAAAGATCCACTCGACTCTGTCAAATGCTTTTGAAATGTCGATCTTTAATCCCATTACACCATTTCTATCTTTTTTTGTTTTTCATAGAATGCACCAATTTATGCCCTATAATTACATTTTTATGAATATTTCTATTTGGAACATATACAGATTGATAAGGATTAATCAATTTACAGAGCAGTGGTTTCATTTTATTAACTAGTATTTTAGAAATGATTTTATAACTAGTACTGCATAGTGAAATTGGCCTAAAATCAGTTGGAGTAACAGGATTTTTGACCTTGGGTATGAGAGATAGAAAGGTATGATTCATTTCCTTAAGCAAATGTGTATAATTAAAAAAAAAAACACTTTACGGTATTCCACACATCAGTTTCTACAATTTCAAGATGTTGTTTATAAAAACCGGAGGGAATCCATCCGGACCAGGTGTAGTCCAAGAAGTCATTTGCTTAATGGCATCTCTCACTTCTTGCAAAATAACATGACTCAATAATTTTTCATTGTCCTCTGTTGTTATGCAAGAATCTACGCAATTAAGAATAGATCTATCCTGATAAGGATTATTGGTGGTGCTTATGGATTTAAAATGAGATATTAATAGGTCTTCAAGAGTGTTTCTATCCTATCCTCATACGAACTACCATCACTCATTTTTAGAACACTAATATAATTAAAATGCTTTCTTTTATTCACATGTGAATGATAGAAGCTAGTATTTCTATCAAAAATCCTAATATAGTCAATTCTAGACTTTTGTGCATAAAAATCCTCTTGCACTTTTTTCCAATGCTCTGAATCTGTCTCAACTTGACTGATGGCTTCTATATTCTGTATAATATTATTCCCACTAGATATATTTTGGAGTTGACTTTCTAGATTCCTCACTTTATAGTCAATGTTACCAAAGTGATGAATATTCCAGTCTTTAAGATCATATTTGGCGTTTCTAAGTCTATTGACAAGTTGGTATGGTGCAAAACCTCTAATATTGTGTTTAAAGGGTTTCTTATGACCTCATGTGAAGATGGGTCACTAAACCAACATTTATAGTATTTGTAAGGCTATTTACCTTGGTGAGACTGAGGATTAGTTACCAAGATAATTTCCGAATGGCTAGAGCCAACAGTCTCTATGTCAAACAGTTTGGCATTAGTGTAATGGGTTAACTATTGACAAGGGCCCTATCAATCCTAGCTTGAATATCATCTTCTATTTGCCTATTAGACCAAATGAACTGGGAACCAACCGAGGTCACTTAAGTCATTGGCATCAATAATAGATTGATTAACTGGAAATTCAGAAGTTGTGGGATTAGAGAAAGTAGACCTCTCATAGTCATGCATAGTAGTATTCAGATCCCTAATAAGAACCCAAGGGAGATTAGCCCTAGATCCTATTTCACTAATATAATTCCATTGTGCCAATTTTTCTTCATGATATACTGAACCATAAAGAAAAGTTGCTAAGAATTCTGGTTTACTAGGGTTTGCAGAGATTATGGCATTTATCATTTTATCAGTGTTTTGAACAATTTCAAGTTGAAAGACAGTTTTCCATAAAAGAGCAATACCTCCTGAAAGGCCAGCTGAAGGAAATATTCAACTATTAGGATACCTGAACCTTATGAGGTATTGACTCATCTTTTTTGTGTCATTCTTAGTTTCACACACACAAAAAAAATCTGGATTTTGACTTCGAATTAAATTCCAAAGTGCAGTCATAATTGCAGGTTTGCCGAATCCCTGACAATTCCATGACAGAATTATCATATTGTAAAAATGAGAATAATTGCTAGGACTTGAATGTGAATGACCTGTAAAAACAGACAATGGACACTATGATGATTGATAATAGTGGGTTGCCTATAAGTTCTAGGAATGCAAATGATGCAATTGTAATGACAAGATACTGAGAAACTAAAATCTAAATTCCTAATTAGAAATTTACCAATATCAACATAATCAAATATATAACACCTCAACAATATGATTATAGCAGAGAAAAATTACACAAAAGTCCTGATAAATAAGCTTCACAAATTTAGTATGAGGATGATCAGTGGAAGGATTGATAATTTCTAGTATTATGATTAGATCGAGAAAAGGATAAATCAAAACCCTAAAAGTAGAATCTGTGATTATTTTTTTTGTTACCGTAAATTTCTTTTACGGACAAATATGTTGGTCACTGTACTTTTACAGACAAATACATTTGTCAATGAAACAATATTCTGCGATGATTTTTATACTCGTTAAAAATGTGTTTTTTGTGATATATTAGCTTGTTGGTAAACTATTTTTTTTTTATGAGAATTGAATTCAGTCACTGTGGTCAAATGATAAAAAAGGATAAAATACTTGAATCGCTTTTATGGACAAAAACAGATATCACGAAGGAGGATGATTTCGTGAGATTTCTCGTTTTATATCTTTGCGTTGTAGTTTTTTTCCCCAATTCTAATGGAATAAAATTATCTTCAACCTATCTCGACAAAGTATTTTCAATGGATCAAGTTTGCTGGCATGAGTTTATCCACTTACGCTTGATAGATTCAGTTGGAGAACAATCAAACTGTAACGATGTAATGGGTTGTGTGATTTACATAATGGTATGAAACATTTTAATATCTTTGCAACCACTGAATATCTCTAGGAATAACATGAGTAAATAACTACTGATTATTATTATTTTTTGTTTCTTATTCAATTGATATCCAACTGGAAGCTCCAAAGAAAATTTTTATTCTATTATTAGTGGGATACTCTCAGGATAATAGAAATCAATATCGATTTCAATACAAATTCTAGCGTAAGCAAATCTCGTTCAATTGATAGTGCAGTCGTCAGCCAATAAAGGTTTTCCTAAGAAGCTGGAAATTAAGCTTAAATCTTCTAAGTCCCATATATGCAGTGGTACTCCATAAATCAACACCCAAATTGGAATTGTCCAATGCTCGAAATTGAAGACTTGATCATGTTAGACCATGGTCGTAAGGTGAATAAACTCTTTGATATATAAAAGGAACCTAGTTCAAGAACATTTCTACGATCTTCATCATCTTTAAATTCGAAAACAAAAGCATCATTTCCATGAAGTTTGTTTGATACAGCCTCCTTCACTGTTGGGAAGGAGAGTCTTCTACCAATACAAAAACCCACCACATATTCTTCACACCCTTTGATTTCATTTGAGAAATCAACTGTATATGTATCCACTGGCATCTTTCCATTAAAATCTACAGAGGGTGTAAATTTCATTGGTGGATGAGAGGGAATTGGGGTTAGATGAGGGAAGAGATTTCTCCATATCTTCTTGTGACTTAGGGTTTGCAAAACCCCCCAATTGAATTATTCTCCTAAGAATTATCAGTTCCACTTGAGGTTTTGGTAATACTCTATTTTACTGGTAAAACAATCTCTAAATTGTTTTGATTTGTTCCATTAGAAGCTCCCTCAATACCCGAACGAGCAACAACATATTGTTTAGAGTTCAACAAATAATCTTTCTTAACGCCATAAGATTCCACCAAATAAGGGAAATCATGCAACTACGGATGTTCCTTCAGAAATCTGTGATGACTGAACCAAAACTCTTTGAGAATCAGATGTCGACGCCATAAGCAAGCTTAAATTTTTCATATCTACGATCGCACTTGAAATCTCCTATGCCACGTCATCTCCCTTTCTCTGTCTTAGTGAGTTTGATATTTTATAACTTCCAAAACATTCGCGAGACGAAATTAAGATAACAATTAAACATAATCTTTGTTGACAACTCAATAATATATTTTACCAAAGATTAAATAGAATAGTTACCAAACAGATTCATTCCTTTGTTGTTTGGAATACGATCAAAAGGAGTAAAGCAACTTGAGATAATGACTTTTGTCTTGATATTCATGTGTGTGACCAAAAGGTTAAGTAAATAATACTATTGTGCGTTAATCCGAATTACTTGACACTGATCCTAATAGTCAATCGATTTTATTACCGTAACTATTGTCAAGTAAATATCTTGTTGTCGTATTATCTCGACCTCATCCATAGACAATCACGCTAGGTATATGACTTATAGATTGATATTTAAAAGATTGTGGTGTATTTGGGTACCCTCGTCTTTTCATCATAATTTGAATGTTAAAGTCGGTATTATTTGTGAATATGGCTTCTCATCCAGAAAGGAGTTGGATCTTAGCTTGTTACTAGGATGCCAGCCAACTCTTTGTAGTGTACTTTCCCCTATTTATAATAAATGGTTAACTATTATTGAAAAAAATGTAATTAAGATTTATATGCATAAATCAATAATAAATATTTATTTAGTGAACGCACTTGATGAATGTACACTAAAAAAAACTAATGAAGGGGATGTTTATCGTTTCAATGCACTTCATGTATCTGAGGAATGTATTTACTTTATGAAAGAGTATGAATAGATATTAACGGTTAGCCTATTCGGAAAACAAGAGTAAAGTAATCTATAATACAAAACAGAAGGGGTTTTTAGCCACCAACGGCTAGATAACATTTGAGAGACAATCCAACCATCCCTATCTCATCCTCGTAATAGACATCCGACGTTCGTCGTGTTTGCAACCTCTTTAATTATGAATTTAATAATTAGTGGGTTTGTAACCTTCTTTAATAACTTTAATTTAATAATTAGTGGGTCATCTCATAACTCAAGATATTAAAAGGGATATTGAATGCAAAACCAAATAAAAAATATGTGTGCCATATCTATTAAGGTTACAAATAAGATAATAAGATCTTTTCGGATCATAATAAACCCGGTATTAAAATATGTGTACTCCAATTTTTAGAAAGTTCACAAATTTGCATTCTCAATACATGGTATTTGTAGCGGCACTACAGTTTTATTAATTATAAAAATCATAATCTACGGACACAACTCAAATTATAAAAATGCCATATAAGTTATATTTGTGTACAGGTGAATCTGATGAGAAGCGAACCATATTAGCCAAAGAATTTGACAGTTGATTTATTATTGATGTATATGGGTTGATTTTCTTTGTATAAAGATATTTGCTTGATACGAACTTCTAAATTGTTTATGAATTTGAGTGCTTGGAAAGTAAAAAAATTCTACAATTCTAATATCAATCATATCAGTGTCGTTACGGCATTGGTTATTTCAAGTGCTAAACATTTAGCAATAAATACCTCTTATTTAATTTTTAGGATCATATTTATACTTTTGCCTTTTGCACTGTGGTTGAAACTTATTGATATCTCAAATAAATACAGGTGACTTGGTGTGAGGATGAAAACTTAAAAAACATAATTGTGTACTGTAATCCGAGGCGATGGCTATCCGAGTAGAGATAGTAAAATAATAGTAATCTGATAACACTGGTACTAGAAAAAGAGCAGATGTACTTTTGAATGGAATTTCTTCTTGCGGGCAAATAATTTTCCCATGGAAGCTCCACTCTTGGGGGATGGGTCATGGATGTAATATGATTTGTGATTAAAGGGTGTGGTGTAGTGAATTTGATCATAAAAACTCGGTGTGAGCCTTTAATTGATGAACTTAAAAAAAAAATTCTAACTCTTATCATTGTCGTTCATTCCACCAGAATATTATGATAAGAACTTTTTTAGATCAAGGTCAGTTAGGCCATATATAAACTTGTGTGGTAGTGGTTGCCGACTTGCCATCAGCTATAAAATTTATTCTTCCTAGCCCTGAGGATATGTCCAGAAATTAAAACAAAAAGTAAATTAAAGGAGAATTTGAATTCATTACCGGAAGATTAGCATCCTTCAGCCACAGCTGAATCTTAGAAGAGGTCATCCAGGTTCATCATTTAAAATAAATTAATTTATACTCTAACCACAAACTGATACTCAAAGAGGGGTCACATATCATGTGGAAGTGTCCTCGTGATCCTCAGCTAAAAAGAGAAGACAAGTTGGGTTTATCCAAAATATCAACCTAGATATTGTGTCCTGTTTGTGATCAACCTAAGAGTACTAATTGCGAGTAGTAAGAAATGTGCAGAGCAAGGTACACTATAAAGCACAAGGGATTCAAAAAGCATACACGTATAGTCTAAACTACTCAACTAATATTTTTTTAGTGAAGGGATATTACTTTAATTAATGGATCGGAGTCAGATTCCAGAGCTTACATGATCCAGTACTTGTTTGTCTATCAGCACAGAGTTTGATTGGGAGGAATTAATAGCCCAAAATGGGAACATTGTTTTTTAAAGTCGGTTGTTTTGAAGTTGGAATTGTTACTCACACTGGAATGGCCTTATTCACTTCTCATAATATTTCCCTTTTACATTTTCGTATCTATTATAAAGGGAGAAGCACACAAGGTACTCTCGTAAACACATTTTTATTAAATAAACCGTTAAAGAAAAATGATTAGAAGTTTTTGTTTCTTTCCATAAAAATGCTTGGTTTTTTGAAAGTACAACATATCGAAGAAATCGTTAAAACACCAGCAATGGTATCCTTTCTTTCTGTAATCTGTTCTTTCTCTTTGTTACAAAAAACATATTCCTTTATTTCCCAACTAAACTAATAAAAAAAATCAAACCAAAAAAGACCAAACCCCATCATGGAAGTTGTTTTTGGTTTACTCAAGTAGTGTTAGAGCGTTGGTAGTAATGGTAACAAAGTTAATAACTACTTGGAAACAACATCTTAATTTTAAAAATGTGTCCCATGAGTCAAAATCATAATATCAAATAATAAAACTTCGAAATTAAATATTTTTATCAGATATTGGTTTTGATTTTTCTTCTGTTTTAATTACAATTATAACTAAACACAAGTAGGGAAAAGTAATAAGAGTAAACAGCAGAAAGACGAAGATATCTTTTAAATATAATTTATCATGTTGAATATAAGAAATTGTCTATACATTTTTTATTTACAATTCAACATGCGATTTAATACCTAAAAATAAAAGAACGAATCTGTTAACAATTTGAAAATCTTATATGCAATAAAAAAAAAAATATTAACTAAAACATTCAGAATCACGGAAAAGGTTCGACGAGATATAAAATCGCGTTATTGAAATTCTTGAGACCAGTTGTTTGATAACGATTCATGTCTCGAAGATCCTACACCAACACCTACACCAACTTCCCAAGTACCTATCTTAGATGAAGAACAATGAAGAAAGTTATAGTGTTGTTGAAATCAAGCATCCACAATCTCCTGATTTTACTGCTCCAATCACATTTCCTGATTTTACTTAAGAGAAATTTGATAATGGTCTTTGGGACGGACGCTATACTTACCAAGTTCGAGGGATAGTTTTTTAAAAGATAACGAGAAGGATCCCTCTTATTGGAAGGCTAAACAGATTTATTCTAATATATATCATGTTCGATTCAGTCGATGATTTCAAAAATTAATTTTAAATAGAATAATATCATTCTAAAGAAAGTATCAAAAACTCTTATTATGTCTATTACCTGTTATTGGAAGGGTAGGTGTTTCTAATGGTCTAGCAAAGCTAAATCGAATGTCCAGTTGCCAACACAAAAGTTCGCAGAAGCTAGAAACGCAAAATATCTAATAGTTGATGATCTCGTCATTGTTTTCGACCCTATGATCCCGTTAAAGCGCAGTATTTGATAGATGATGATCTCTACCGTCGTTTCCAACCGTGGCAGTGACATTTGTTTTTCTACACCGAACTCGAGGAAGAGTTCTTTTCCAATAAGGGAGCCTGATATAGGACATCCAACTACATTAAACCTAGCTCCAATGCTATGAATTCTATATTTCTTATTATAATATTATTAAGATTTTCTTTTCCTAGTTCTAGTTTGTTTCTCAATTTAGGATTTTATTTTCAAAGTTTTGGTTTGTTTAATTTCCTTTTCCTAGTCTTGGTACTATTTGGAATTATTAAAGACTATATAGGAAAGCTTAATTTATTGTGTCATCAGCTGTTGAATTGATTAGAGGTCAATATCAAAAAGTAAAATGGGCAAAATATGTTTGGAATCCAGTTCTACATCCTACAACAGCAAGTAATGTCTGGAAGATAGTGAGAGGCATATGTTCTACTGATGAAAAGAGACAAAGCAAAGGTTTCATCTTAGCCTCAAAATGTTATATCTGTGGTGACAGTACAGACAACCTGGAGCACATATTGTGGTTCTGTAATTTCAGCCAGTTGATATGGAAGTGGCTTGGAGGAATTTTCTTGTTCTGCAATCCAAAAGATTATGAAGATGTGATGAATTTTGCTAAAAATAAAAGTGGAGCAGTTAAGGATATCTGGATTTTGGTAGCTTCAATTACAATGATGGAACTATGGTTCTTATTAAACAAAATTTGTTTTGATAATGAAAAAGTGGACTTACTGAAGTTCAAGAGGAGAATAAAACAATACACAAACGATTGTGCAGTAAGAATAAAGAGTTTCATGTGGGATTGTAGTTATGATTTCATGGTTTTCAAGAATTTTGATCTAAAAAATCAACCAATAAAGCTACAGAAGATTGTAGAAGTTAGATTCCATTTACCTACAATAAATCAAGCTCTCATTTGTTGTGATGGAGCTTCTAGAGGTAATCCAGGTGTAGCAGGATATGGTTTTGTATGCAGAGGTGATCAGGGAGAGTTTATATATGTTGAAGAAAGAGGAATTAGCATTGCAACAAACTTCATTGCTGAAGTTATGGCTATAGTTGGAGCAGCAGAATGGGCTTTGCATAATAACAAATTCAACAAATGCATCAACTCTGATTCTAAAGAAGCAGTAAGTGCATATATTTCTGGTAGATTACCTTGGTTTGTTCAGGTAAGATGGAGTAGAATAAAGGAATTATTACAGAATATTCAATTTGCTCATAGTTTGAGGGAAGTTAACTTTTCTGCTGATGCAATGGCAAAGAAGGGAGCAGGTTTGGAGAGAGGGGCAAAACTGAGTTACAGTACAAGACCAAGTTTCCTCTATGCTTTGGAATCTCCAGAGCAAGTTTATTACAGATTTTGTTAAAACTCACATTTAGCTTATTGGGCTCCATACTTTTTGGGCTTTGGTAGTTGTTTTGTGGGTTTCTGTTTAAATTTCATTTAGTTAAAAATGTATTTTTTCTTGTAATCTTTGAGTATTTGTAATTTTTTCCATAATTAGTAATAAAAGGAATTGATTGAGCAAATTTTTTTATCAAAGTTATCTTCTTATTTATTATCTTTATTTGTTGTTGCTTTTGCGAATCTATTGATCTCACACTATTTTTCATTATCTTTTAGATTTTTGATCCAATTTTAATACACTTCCGCTACGTTAGAGACAAATCACGTTTGAGAACTAAAGAGACATACACAATGTTTGATGAAATTTTGTACATGTTAAGGGTGGAAGGTTACTTTAAATGTGTGTCGATGTACGACAGGTAGTGAAAGCGCACACATTTTTTCATCACAATGAACAATTATCAATTGCATTTGGATTCATTAGTATAATACCACGAACACCATTAAGAATTGTTAATAATTTTCGTTTTTATAGTGACTGTCATTCTGTAACTAAATTCATTTCTAGAGTTTACGAGAGAGAGATAACCTTTTGGGACCGAAGTCGATTCCATCATTTTATAGATGGCTCATGTTTGGTGATACAATTCTGCAATCTGTAGTATTTTTTGGTGCAACCATATGCACTTTATAGTTCACTGCCAATTTTCTTAACCGACTCTTACACTACATTTACTCTCAGCCCTATGCAGCTTTTTAATGCAAACTAAATAAATCTAAATTAGTTTTAAAAGGAATTACTAATGACTATATCATGAATTACAATGATCATGGATTCATGGTTATCAAAACATATGTGTAACATTCTTGAAGAAAAATCTTGTGGGTCACAATTTTGTAAGCACAAAATTCAGTGTGAATGAAGGGTGTGTTTGTTATTTGCTGACTCGGCATCTGAATCTGACTCGGCCCCTGACTTGGCTCGAGTCAGATGTCAGACCGCTTGTTTTTGATTTTGAGTCAGATCCGACTCACGATCTGACTCATATCAAATGCCCTGACACATGGTACCAAGCCACTGAATCACATATTTGTAAGTCAGATGAGTCAGATCTGACTCCAAAAACAAACATATTAAGTCAGATCCAGATGAATCAGATGATATCAATCACGAAGTTGAGTCACGAAAAGCAAATAAGGTGGAAGTGTAAGAATAAGTAAAAAAACATTAAAAATTGAACAACTTTTCGAGATTCAAATTGGAAAGCAATATTACATCTCTAAATCCTTAACCATGATGATCATGATTATTAACACAACAAGTGCATCATGACAATGTAAGAAAATCTAAATCCGAATATGAGGAGGTTTTCTCTCTCTTTCTCTTTGTCAAAACTGTTTTTCCCAAAAAAACTAATCCTATTTTTTCTCCATCTTCTTCATCCTAAACCTAGATTTACTCGGGTTTAGATATGGATTTCATATCTTCCGGACAAATCTAGATTGTTTTATTCACTGAATCCTGTTTAAATAAATAAAATCGCACTTGTTTGCGAAATCGGGATCTTGTTTTCTGTTTTCCTTTATTTTTTCAATAAATATTATCTCTATGACAATTCTTTGTCATATGATGTTTCGATTCGCTATTACAGCGATTTATTATTGTCCTTTGGGTTTTCTAATGGAGTCTGATGGTGTATATTCACACCTTCAAAGATGACCAATTCTGGCATGACGATGATCAAGATTCTTACAAAGTTGATCAATGGCTACTGGAATGGGTTGTAATGATGATATTTGGAGCAGATCATTCCTTTTCTGAAGGATTATATCTTAATGAAGAGGAAGTTTTTAAATGGTTAAATTCTAATGAGAAGACCATTGTTTGGATTACATCATTAATCTTTTTGATCAACTATTTTGTATAATTGTTGTATTTCAGAAATTGGGATACATTATATTTTGTATTTTTTATGTTGTATCATTATGATGTACTTGAATTATCATGTTATCATGATTCCAATCGGTGGAACGGTGATTCTCCACCATTATGTATCCCTTCAAACCTCAATTTTAATGAGGTAATCTAATAAATTATGAGTTTGTTTGAAACCCATCTTTCCTTTTAAAAAAAAACTAAAAAAAAAATCTAAATCCTTAAGAAAAATCAAAATTGTGGTCATGAGTCATGACCATGTAAGGAAATCATTGAGTGTAAACAAAGTGTAAGAATAAATAAAACAAAACAAGTTTTGGTAGTATATTTGGGTAATTTTGTGAAGTCTCTTTCGTTTTCTGATTTGAGAAGTGAGAAGCGTTGTTTTCAGCTAAGAGAGAGTGAGCGAGAGAAAAAAAAAGGTTAGGGTTTTGATTTTTGAATCAGAGAGTGGGGGTTTTTAATGGAAGAAAGTTCTTCTGATGAGAAGAACAAAAATATGGATGAGTCTTTATTAGATGATATCATACAAAGATTACTAAATGTTAAGAATGGAAGAACACCCAGAAGATGTTATCTTACTGAATCAGAAATTCAGCAGCTTTGTAGAAATTCAACTACGATCTTCCTCAATCAACCAAATCTTCTTGAGCTCAAACCTCCAATTAAAGTTTGTGGTAAGATTCTGATTTTATTGTATTTCCTTGATTGTGAAATTTACATTTGTGAGGGGGCGAATGGCCCCAATGCCCCATGGAAACTCTGTGTTAGGGTTTTTTTGAAGTGAAAATTTTGCACCTTTTTTTTGTTTTGGGATTCTTGTTTTAGATGAGCAAAAACCCTTACTTTCCAGTGGGGGGCTAATGCCC
Source organism: Papaver atlanticum (assembly GCA_023531105.1). Classification (NCBI taxonomy): domain Eukaryota; kingdom Viridiplantae; phylum Streptophyta; class Magnoliopsida; order Ranunculales; family Papaveraceae; genus Papaver; species Papaver atlanticum. The sequence goes on from JAJJMB010004025.1 coordinate 874,700, forward strand.
CCAACACATGATTTAGGTGTTTCTGCCCCATGGAAATTTTGTTAGGGTTTTGAGGGGTTTTTGAATTGGAAAAATTGCATCTGTTTTGGGTAGTTCTTGATTTAGTTGAGCAAGGATGGGTATTTGAGCCCTTTTTCCTAGTCTTCAAATTTGTCTGAGGTGTTCTTGATGGGCAGAATGGTTCCAGGTACATAAGAGAATACTAAGTTGTTAATTGTCTGTATTAAGTTGTAATGAACCCGAAAAATGTACCTTAGTTTGGATTTTTGTTGATTTTCACTTTGTAGTGTGTATGTGAATGTGAGCTGGTACCATGTGATTCTATGAAGTAGGTAATTTATTAGGATAACAGCTGCGCCTCTAGTTTAGCATACCTCGTATAAGTGTTGGAGAAAACCAGAGATTATTCAGAAAAGAGCAAGAAAACCGAGGTGGAAATTCTCAGCTAAGTTGTTTTATTTTGGTGGGTTGCTTGCCAATGAAGTTCTTGATTGCATTTCTGTTATCTTTGTATTTCACATTAAATTGCGACATATCATGAAGTGCCATACAATTTTCTCTAATTATTCTATAACAGATTGGTCTTCAAATTTGTATGAGGTGTTCTTGATGGGCAGAATGGTTCCAGGTACATAAGAAAATGCAAAATTGTTGCTTGTTTTAGTATTAAGTAGTATAGAACCCGGAAATTGAACCTTAGTTTGGATTTTGGTTGATTTTCACTTTGTAGCGTGTCTGTGAATGTGAGCTGGTACCATGTGATTCTATAAAGTAGGAAATTTGTTAGTCTTGAGGATAACAGCTGCGCCTCTAGATTAGCATACCTCGTATAGGTGTTGGAGAAAACCATAGATTATTCAGAAAAGAGCAAGAAAACCGAGGAACTTAGTTGTTTTATCTTGGTGGGTTGTTTGCCAATGAAGTTCTTGATTGTATATCTGTTAACTTTGAATTTCACATTAAATTGCGACATGTCATGAAGTACCATCTATAACAAATTGGACTTCCAATGAGGGAACATAACAGAATACAAATATAACATTGTCTGTCTTAGTATTATGTTGTAAAGAACACAAATAATGCACCTTCCTTTGGATTCTGGTTGATTTTTGCTTAGCAGTGTGTTTGTGCATGTGAGCTGGTGCCATGTGATTCTATGTAATAGGTAATTTGTTAATGTTGTAGTACGAATATAGGATCATAGGTTGGGTACTTATGTGGGATAGCTTGTTCGGGGTTGGGATCATATATGAAGCATCCATTTCTTCTCTTGAAGCTAGATTACTTTGGATGTAGCAGCGAGATTTTGCAATGTTAATGTCTTTAGGATACCAGCTGCACATCTTGATTGCGATCCTTAGCTAAGTTGTTTTCTGTTGGTGGGTTGTTTTGTCAATGAATTTCTCGATTGTATTTGTGTTACCTTTGTATTACATACTGAAATGCCACATATCATGAAGTAGCGTAACAAATTGATCATCCAATGACTGAACAGTGAAGAGTTTTGTTTTTTCTGAATTGACAGGTGATATTCATGGCCAGTATTCGGATCTTCTCCGTCTTTTTGAATGTGCTGGACCGCCTCCTGAGACAAACTACTTGTTCCTGGGTGACTATGTTGACCGAGGTGAACACAGCATAGAAACAATTTGCCTTCTTCTCGCCTACAAAATTAAACATAAGAATAAATTTTTCTTACTTAGAGGCAATCACGAGTCTGCTTCAGTTAACCGTATATATGGATTCTATGATGAGTGTAAGAGAAGATTTAATGTCCGTCTTTGGAAGATTTTTTGCGATTGCTTTAACTGCCTACCGGTAGCTGCTTTAATTGATGGAAAGATCTTCTGTATGCACGGTGGATTGTCTCCCCACTTGAAGAATTTTGATCAGATTAGGGATATATCTCGTCCGGTGGATATACCAGATGAGGGACTTCTCTGTGATCTACTCTGGGCTGATCCTGATAAGGACTTTGATGGTTGGGGGGAGAATGACAGAGGTGTATCCTGTACATTCGGGTCTGATAAGATAGCTGAATTTCTTGAAGACCATGACCTTGACCTGATTTGCCGAGCTCACCAGGTTAAATACCCCCTTTGGTATTCTCTATAAAAACAAAGCTACCTTATTCTCAGTATGTCTCAGTTAGTCTGTGGTTTGATATTTTCATCTCGTTTATGATTGTCATTAGGTTGTGGAAGATGGGTATGAATTCTTTGCCGACCGACAATTGGTTACCATATTCTCTGCTCCAAATTATTGTGGGGAGTTTGACAATGCTGGTGCTGTGATGAGTGTGGATGCAGATTTGACTTGTGCATTCCAGATCCTTCAACCTTCTGATAAGAGAATGAAAATTGGATTCGGTAACAAGAAGTCAATACCTGGAACACCACCAAAGAAGGTAATCCTTAGTGTATGTCAATCTGTAGATAGAAAATCTATTCAAGTTGTGACATTTACTAAATATTGCTCAAAATCTTAAATAAAACCACTGGTCCACTTCGTCCTATTCGGCAGTTGCTAATAACTTAAAGCACCAATTTGCATGTTAAATTCTCTTAGGTTGCTAGTCAGGCTCGAAGTTAAAGAACTATTCATCTTGTTTTAAAGGGATTTGAGAAATAGGTTACCCATCAGTATAAGTAGGTACAAGAAAAGACACTGGCGCAGATCACTAGTTAAATATTTCCAATGTTGTTGCTATGTAGAAACATCTAAAGACACCACCGACGAAGGCAATACTAAGTTTATCCTCAATCTGTAGATAGAAAATTCCTTCAAGAGCTGACATTCACTAAATATTGCTAAAAGATCAAGTAAAATCACTAGTCCACTTCTCTTTTTCCACAGTTGCTAACTCAAAGCACTACTTTAGTTGTTCGTAGGATGCTAGTCAGACTCGAAGTTATTGAACTATACATTCATCTTCTTTGATGGGATTTGGGATACAGGTTACTTATCGATACGAGGTGTCGGTAGGGTTGAGGCACAGATCAGTAGTTCAATGTTATCAATGTTGTTGCCATGAGCTGTTAACAACGTGTTTGCTTGTCTAGTGATTAGGATCATTTGTCCATCCCAACTTTTGAGGGTGATCAAGAAGTTGATTCATGAGACCAACATACTAGTACTTCAGAGCATAAAAAACTAAAGCAGAACACTGTCTATATGGAGTTACAGAAGCCATCAAATACCTTTTCATTTTTGATATGATTAATCTGATAAATGTTTGTTTTAATTTTCAGAGTAAAAAGGGTAGACTAATTGAAGAAGAAGAACCAACCACATAAGTACTACAAAGGGTTCACTATATATCGCCTGGCTGCTTTCAGCATCAAGATAAAGCTATTATAACCTTGTAGAAAAACTCAAGATTTGATGCATGACAAAGTATGCAGAGGAAATAACCTCATTCTCGCTTTATTAGATTTCTTTTTTCATGGTTGTAAATCTTCTAATTGGGTTAATTGTTGTACTCTTTTTGGCACATCTAATTATCAGGTTCTGTTTTATGTATCACCATTTTTTACCTGTTGCACATTTAAAACCTTAATGAACAATGCTTGCCTGTTAATTCAACTAGGGTCACTGAATCTTGGTATGTAAGTTCTTTTTGTCGAATACTGAAAGATATAACATGAAAATACGAATAACTTTAAACTTTAAAGCTTACAGAAGACCGTAATTTATTGAATTCAACAAGAGGTTGAAGAAGTTTTTTTTTTTTAAGCTGAACCATATGGCTGCCTACGTACCACCCCAAAGGGCAAAGGTGGATCAAGCTTTCGTAGTTCTTAATTTTTTTTCATTACAACAATCTTTGCCCTTTTTTACAAAAGAAAAAACTTTAAGAAAAAAATAGTCGTCTTCGATTCAGTTGAGCATGTGTCTTCTTCTATGAGATTTTGAGTCGACAAAGCCTCGATTCCAATTTTGGATGCCTTCTTGAGATGATTTTCTTCGGTTTTTGTAAGCGGAAAAACATTAGAGTATTTTCCAGAACTTTAATTTTTCTTTGCCTTTTGGCTGCAGAAAATAACAAGAAAAATTAACTGGTTATCAAAACCGCAAGCAATCAATACCTTGAACGCAAACAAATTTAGTAACAATAGTACATACCATTCTCCAGGCTTTGATACTGATCACGCAGCTTCTTCGCAGCAGCTTCAAGTCTTGATTCTGAAAAGTTATCATAAGCTTTTTGTTGTTTTTGGATTTTGGATTCTTCGACCTTGCTGTCTTCCATATCGTCGTCACTAGTACAAAATACTTCTTCGATAATATCACTTTTTGTACCGAAAATAGAATCATAACAGTGTTTCTTGAGATCAAATTTTACATCAACTTGTGCCATATTCAAAAACTGTTATCTGAAAACTTTTGTGCCCTGAAATAAAGTTTTGTGTTCACATATCAGCCTAGCAAACAGAACAGAAAGACCTTTGATGCATATAAAACGTCATGCAACTAAGAGTGTAATCAAAGAAGAGATTTAAGAATATAATCTTACCTTTCTTGCTTTGGATCTCTGTATCTTCTCGCAGTAAACCCTTCTTCCTCTTCTTCTTTTTCCTCAGCTCTATCTTGCGTTGCGAAAGAATAATAGCTTCTGTTGGCCCTGGCTTATTATATATACACAAGTTGATCTTTGTTTTAGAAATTCCTAAGCTGTGTGAGATTCAATCTCATACGAAGTTTCTATTCCTAGTTAGGTCGGCTAGACCGCATTATGAAAGCGTTAAAAACAAGGGTTTACCTTCCAAGATTCAGCTCCGGGAACTTTTTTTAGGTAGGCGACCCACAAATTGTGCTGCGCGACTACAAGCTGCCTCTAAACCCGCCTGGCACCCAATATCTACCACACATGACCCAAAATTCGCATCGCATCGTTGCATATACACGATTGATAATTTGTCGGTGTAACACAAAATTTACTACCACATAGGCCATCATGTGGCCCAAAAATGCTTGACACAAAATATGCCTTTAAATTATTAAAAATTATCAATATTGCTAATGACGTGTCCTAGATTACAGGGGAAGGTGTCAAAATCCATATAAGATGCTAAATTTCTGAGTTTGGGTTATATAAATTTTTAGAACTGATTTCCCCATTAAACTGACACCTCAATGACAACCATAAAAAATCCTGGCTAATTGGGGCCTACCCCACTTAATTTGGTCCTACTACTAGATGACAAAAAAGGTCATTAGAAATAACTTTCATACCACCCCTTATCCAACAATTACTTTAGTACCTAATTTACCCCTGTTTAATTAACATTAATTAATCGTATTAGATGTTAATTATGTTTTAGATGTTAGATCAACTAATGTTAAAGAGTTCTTCAAAACATCAAACAACTTAAATTGTTTGATTTTTTTTTCTTAAACAGTACCCAGAATCGGTTACATTCATGCACTTGTAAACAGATTCTGGATTGGTGTTTCCAAAATTAACATGGGACTTGCATAATCGGTTGACGTTGGCATATGTATAATCCGATTATAAAAATCGGTGTTTTACTTGACATATATAAACCGATTATTGTCTTGCATAAGAAATTTTTTTCCATTCATTTCATTATTGTAGGATGCATTTAGCACATGCATCAAGCCTTTAAACCCCTAGGTGACCCTAGAGGACGAGTTATAGTCTCGTGAGGGTTTACATAGAGATCTACCCACAAAACCTACACCAAAACCTCTAAAACCATCAATCTTCGTCGGAGGAATCCAAGTCCGATCCACCCTCCATGAAGTCCGGGGCATATTCCGGGATTTTGGATACCATGATTTATAGCTTGCATCGAATGCGAATGCTTCCCCCTTTTCCTCCAAGTAGCGCGCTTTGATGACTTCATGTTACAAAAACAAAACACAAACTTACTTTGTTAGTGGTGTTTAGTAGGAAGATCAAACAACATGTATTACGTAAAATAAACCACAAAAATACTTACAAATTGTTCAATGGAGTAGCTAAAGTGGGTAGCGTTCAAAATCCGTTTTCGGATAGCTAAAAAAGCAAGTATCGCATTTTCGATGACTAGGTGCCTATCATGAATTTGTTGAACACTTCTTCCATTAGGATTCCCAAACTCTTTCCTATATTTGTTGTGCACCTTTGTCCAAAAGGTTTCGGCATCTACCCTTACGGAAGACTGCCTTCTAACTCGAGTTTCCACGTACCAAGCTTTAGTGATTGCCAAATCTTCATTTGAATCAAAAGATGCCATTGTGGAGGTATGAAATGAGTAGTTGTGGAGTATATGGAGTGAGAGGGAATAGAATGAGCAATTTTGGGCCAAATGAGGTCCAAGGATGAGGTCTCTATATATAGAGAAAGTCCATAACGGCTATTTTTTTTTTGGAAAAAGTGAAATAATTTGAAATAATCGGCTTCTTGAAGGTCTTTAAAATCCGATCATGGTTTTGTGCCACAAGGAATCGGTCTTTTTTGTGACCAACATAAACCGATTACAAATATGTAAAAAAATTGAATTTTCAAAGACATTAATCGGATTATTTAGATGCATATGTGATCCGATTGTGGCTTGAAAAACATACAGGAAAAACAGCATTTCTAAGGCATGAAGAATCGGATTATATTTACCCCACACATAAACCGATTTTCTGATGGACCTCAACAATCGGATTATGTGGACATATCGAGTAGACCGATTGTGGGCATGTTTTTTGGCAATAGAATTGTTGAGCATGCATAAACTTGTTTGATACTCATAATTATAATTAAAACTTGAAATGCATTAAGTTCAACACCATGATCATCCAAAATATAAACCTTAACATCCGAAGTCTAAAGTTTTAAAAATAAAAAACTTAAACAACCAAGTCTTAATAAACTAAAAACAACCAAGTCTTAAAAACTTGAACTTAAAATCTTATAAATCACGGAGCACCAGCATCAGGAGCAGCAACACCAGGAGCATTTTCTGCATCAGCAGCTGGAGCATTTAAAGCAGCAGCATCTTCTGCTTCAGCCATGGCTTGAAATTGAGCCATTTCTTCCACAAACCTTCCATAAATCCATAGCGATCCCTCTCAGCTGAAATCATGTTTCTCCTCATCCTAGTGAACCTCATGACCTCATGAAGCTCCTCCAGTGCAATCTTGTCAATCAATGCGAGGGCTTGTTCAAGACGGGTCTCACCCCCATAAGCAAACTTATAGAGGCTTCTCTCTGGCACTCGTTGTGGTTCCTTAAGAATATCCTCCAAGGTGAGCTCTCTAGTGTAAAACGCTAGGTGTCCGAAGTCCATATCTACATAAAAAAAAAACAGAAATCAAGTTTACAATCGGTACATAACCAAACATATGTAATCCGATTCTCAACACAAAAACACACAGGAAAGTCAAACATTGACAATCGGTTTATGTGATACATATATAAACACCGATTGTGGAATGGAATCTGAAGAGACAATCTTAATCAGTAAATTAACAAGCACATAAAACCCGATTATGGGATCGCATAGTTTTAAAAAAAATTGTATCCAGAATCGGAATATTATAAAGCACTTATAAACCGATTCTGGTGATGTATTTTCATATTTCCTTTTTAAACCTAGAATCGGTTGATGTTAATCATCATATAAACCGATTACTCTGCATGCTCTTCATGCCGAAGGACAAAACCCATAATCGGTTTATTCGATATGTCAACATAAACCGATTTTGGGTGTAATCAGAGAATTTGATTTTCGAAAATCGAAGATTTAAACATGTAAATCAATGAAGAAGTGCGAATCATAGAATGGGTTGATGGAGATTTACCTTTTTCTTGGTTGGATCGAAGATCTTGGAGAAGAGGATGAATTATTTTTTGATTAGGGTTTTGAGAATTTGGAAAGATTATGATGAAAATAGAAAGTTTTTTAGGTTTAGGTTTTTTATGTTTTTGGATTTACTGAAAATGGAAAGATTAGTATTTATATGAGATTGTTTTAAGAATTAATGTGGGGGTAAATTAAGATTTTTGAGAAGTTTGGTAGCCCATAGCAATTAGGTGGAGTGGGGAGGGAAATTTGATAGGCCCAAATTAGGTGAGATAGGCCCCAATTTAACCAGGTAAAAAATTGCGCTTAGTAAATGGAAAATATCTCCAACGAACTAAAATTTGCATTAAGACTAAGACATATCTAGGTAACCAAATTTGTTCAGCAGCCCGATATTTTTGGCCTAAAACCTATCATGATGTCATGTGGCATAAAATTTGCCATGTGCCATTAATATTTCTCAATAGTCACTTATAATGCTACTAAATCAAAATATTTCCCCCTAGATATGTCTTATGACCCAAATTCGCCTCTACAATCCTAGATTTTTGGCGACGGCTCATTTAAACATTTTCTTAAAATTATTTAAAAATAAATAAAAATCAAAATCAAACCCCATTTCAGGAACTGTACAGAATATTACCGTACAACTCATCTTGGGGTTTGGGCTCCATCAAGCTTATTTTTCTCCTTCTAAAGAGCAAGTGTTTGTAGTCCAATGGTTAGGATAATTGCCTTCCAAGCAATAAATCAGGGTTTGTCTCTCCCGGCAGTCCCATTTCTGGCTTAAACCTGAATATTATCTCTGTCCCACTATTACTGGACCTAATACTATAATTTAGAAATAATTTATCTCTCATACTATACCACGGATATTCGTAAATTTTATATCATTGAAAAGCATTTTAAAACACCTACGTAACGAATATAAACATGAGTATCAAATAATATAAAATCAATTATTAATGAGACAAAATCTAAAAACAAATAAGTCAACTAATAGTAGGACGGAGGGAGTATTTTTTAGACATACTTTCTATAGGTCCTATAAATGTAGATTTAAAGCTAGTAAAGGATAATTTCTTTGAAAATTTGAAAAAAATGAAAAAAAAGGTTATGTGATTTTTTTTTTAAATGCATTTCTTCTAAAATGTCTTCAATATACTCTCTCATTCAAGGATAGAATAATTAAGCATCCAGGTCTGTATCTTTATTTTTGTGATGAAATACTTCGTCAACTTGTGCCAAACTAACTTAAAACTGATTTCAAAAGGTATCAACCAAAGGGCCATAGTGGAGCAAAAGTGGATAAAGCTCACTCGGTTGACTCCCAAAAATTTCGCTTATGTATTTTTTTCCAACATTTAGTTCCCTTCAATATCTTGAGAAGAACCAAACACAATTCTCCAGAGTTGTTGGGATTAGGTTAGAAGAAAATGAAAAGGAGTCGAATTGATAGAAACAAATAGATTTATATGAAAAGAGTATGCAACCTTTTTAAGAGAATGAACTCACTCAACACGAATGTTAAACTGATTGGAAGTGATTTTCGTGTGTTTCATGAAAAACATATTTTTGACACGCTAACAGCCGCCTGAGCCGTGGTCATGATACGACTATCAAATAGAGCGTGAAATGGTAAAGAGAAAGGCAAAATCTGAAAGATAAGCAGATAACTAAATTGTTTTAAACCACAAAAACGCATCATTTCCTAGTATCGAAAAATGTGATTAAGCTATGTACAATCAAGCCACGCAGCCGTGACCATCTAAGCGGCCATGAAAAACGTACAAGTGCCTGCCTTCCTGAGTTATGACAGGATGTGCCGTGATTGTTATTGGAAAATGAAGAAACGAGGCAATCTCCGTGTCTAGTGCCATTGCCACAAAGATGATATGCGCAGAAACGAGCACATGCAAGCTAAGATGCAGGAACACAGTAAATTATACTTAGAATGTGGATTCACTAGATATGATAAAATCTTTTAATTAGGAATTTGAAAACATGTTCTTTGGATAAAAAAATGCTGATTATAATTTGAGTATTGTTGGAATCTCATCTATTGGGCAGTATTTTTAACACTCACCAAAACTTAAGGCCATGTTGTAACACTAACACTCCCCAACATGTTGGGCGGTATTTTAACACGCTCCACCAAGACTTAGGTTGATTTGCAGACGGGATTTTGATACTCGTGCGATTATCACACACCGTATGCTATAGCTAATGCAGATAGGCGCACTTACCATTCGAGTTTAGCATACATAGTAAATAAGCTATTTTACCATATTCATTGCCATCCTCAATATAGTAAATGTACCCATTTTGGTTCCGTGATTGCTGATGCTCTAACCCAATGTTTCGTGCATCACTTTTTGCTTGTTGCACATTCAAGGTTTCAATGTAAACAATGCTTTCCTGTTTACCGATGTGGTGAAAGTATCAGTTCGGATTTCTGATCCAAACACTTGGCGCACTTGAATATTGGTGTATATGATTTTTATGTTAAATACCGGGGAAAAAAATGAAAATCCAAAAGTAGAGAAATATTATGGAATAACTTTCATTGACTTCGAAGAAAAGGCTTGCTCATACAATATTTAGTTAACGAAGCTTTTATTCCAATTCTGGATGCACACTTGATTAGATCTTTTGTGGTTTTTGTAGTACGTTAAACATCGAGGTATGATTGATAACATGTAATTTTCTTTGCAGAAGTTTGCCATAAACATACAATTCAACTACAGCAGTAGCGAAGAGGTACAATCCAAAACTTCATTACTGTATGTTTTTCTAACATTTAGTTCCCTTCAATGTCTCATTACCATTTGGGTCTAGAGAATAACAAAACACAATTCTCTAGGGGTTATGATATTTATGTTTGAAGAAAATGAAAAGAAATTGGATTGAAAGAAACAAATTGATTTATATGAAAAATGAAAAGACAGCATCATGTTTAAGAGTTCTAAACTCACTCAAAACAAATGCTAAACACAATGTTGGGAAAACATTTTTGTCATGCTAAACACAATGTTGGGAAAACATGTTTAACAGCCCTGGGCCGCGGCCATATAATTAGGAACGACACGACCATCAAATAGAACGTGTAATTGGTAAATAAAAAGGAAAAGGCTGAAAGCTAACTAACAAAGAAATGTGATTAAGCTATGTACAATCATGGCACATGGTTGTGAGCGGCCGTGAGAAACGTACGACGGCCGAGTTACTGACAAGATCTGCTGTGATTGTATTTGGAAAATGAAGAAATTACCATTGCGAATGCAAAATGAAGCAAAAATGGGGAAGAAACGAGAACTTGGGTATTTTGAATTCAGAGGGAACCAATTACAAGCCTCTATCATTTTAGTGGGCATGTATTAGAGATGTTCCCCATGTGATGTCTAGTGCCAGCCCCAGGAGATGATATGGGAAAGATGGGCACTAGCTAAGATGCAAGAGTTGAAGAGTACAACAAATGATAGAAAGTGGATTCAATAGAAAGCCAAAATTAGCTTGTGTGCTTTGTAGAATTATCGAAATCGCCAGACTTTCAAAAGTTGGAAAAAACAAATTCAACTCGTGCTGATTTGCTTTAGTTTGGTATAGATATACAATACAAGGAGGTACCACCCAATGGGCAACCGTAGAGCCAAAGTTAATCAACTTTACACTATGTTCAAAGAACCTCAGTATGTTTCTCAACATTTAGTTCCCTTCAATGTCTCATTACACTTGGGTCTTTGCATGAGCATAACAAAACACAGTTTCTCCAATGTAGTGATTATGTTAGAAGAAAACGAAAATGAATTGAAAGAAACGGATTCATTTATATGGAAAATGAAAAGAGTAAGCATCATGGCGCGAGGATTTAAACTCAATTTACATGAATGTTAAACGGCCGGCCTAGTAGTGATTTTCGTGTGTTTCATGCAATGTTTGAAATACATTTTTTGACAAGCCAACAGCCATGTCTACACGACAGTTTTTACAGTGGCTGTTAAACAGTAGAATGGGAAAATGTGATTAAGCTATTAGCTATGTACAATCACGGTACATGGCTGTGAGCGGCCCTGAAAAACAACGTGCAACAATCCAACAACTCAGGACTCACGAAATGCAATTAATAAAGATACCAAGCCGCGGGCATCGGAAACTTGGGGATATGCCCCAAAACTCAGTGTCATCTTGGGAATATGCCTCACATTTCCGGTTGTTGGTAATATGTCCCAACCGTCGAATTTTACATCCATGAATGTTAACTAGTCAATATCTCGACCTTGACCGGTCAACATCTCGGCATATGAGATATCAAAAGTATTAGCTGCTTCTCCCCTCCACGCCTTTTGTTCGCTATTAGAAGTAGAAAAGAAAAAAAAGACCAGCCGAAAAGAAAGAAACAGATCGTTGCAGTGAGAAGTTGGAAGGTTCAAGATCGAAATAAGGAAGATTTCAAAGTAGAACGATGACCTTGCGATTGATTTGTGACTGAGAATAAAAGCTAATAAAAGAAGACAGATGACCTTTCACAACCCCTAAACTGTATGGGCTAGTAAAAGCTATACCACCATTATTGAATGAGAGTTTCTTGTAATTGATGACGATTTCTTCATAAACCGATGAATGGGTACTTCTTTATAATGTGGAATTCTAGTTTGATGAGTTTGATTATATCAGTTTCACTGTTAGGGTTTTCAGATGTAATTAGGGTTCATATATAAAATCGGGGACGATTTTCATGGAAATTAAGATGGATATTGATTATGGTGTTCGTTATTGCTAAAGGAGGTGGAGCTACTAATCTAATTGAATTTCCTTTGCGCGATTTCAAATTGATTTATGGAGATTTTCAGGCTTCCTGGAACCATCTTGAAAAAAAATACTTCTAGGGAAGACGATGAAGATGCCTTTTTACACACGTATCATCTCGCATGTGTGCATATATCAGCCACTTAACATTTTTGGACGGAAATTTCGACGGCTGGGGGACATTACCTAAGACTGGAATTTCGGGACATATTCCCAAAATTACACCGTGTTTTGGGGCATATTCCCTATTTTAAGCTCGCATTTTGCTAATCGTGGCTATATGGAGTTTACTTACCACCGTCTGTATGGAGTTATAGAAACGATCAAATACCTTTTCCCACCGTAAATCTACCTTGTTATAACCTTAAATTTACATGCTCAAAGTTTGCCAATGTAACTCAACATGCATGCGACTAGTGACCATAATCTGCACTTCCGTCCCATATATCCTATTGTGATGCAGATTTGTGTGACCCTAAAATTCCATCTTTACCCAGATGTGCTCTATGATCCAAATTTATTTTTTTATTTTTTCCGCTCATTAAAACATTTTCTTGTAATCAGAACAGCACAAAATATTAACTTGGAGGTTCATCATCTCGGTTTACTGGACAGTAATCCGGACATGAACAAACAAGCGTTTGTAGTCCAACGGTTAGGATAATTGCCTTCCAAGCAATAGACCCGGGTTCGACTCCCGGCAGACGCATTTTTTTATTTTCAATCACATTGCCTTCTTTTTAGATTTTCAGAAACTGGCCTACTTCGTTTTTAGATTCTTGCTTGTTTGCCTGACTTTGGTTTCTCTTCGTTGTAATGCGCTTCTTTAGGTTTCCTAGCAGTGAAACTATAAACCACAATCTACCTTAATCACCCTAAATCTACCTTGGAAGTGTCCCATGACCCAAAACTTCCATAATCTGCACTGCGGTCCGATATTTTTCACATATAAATGTAGACAGTGCTTGCTTATATATCATAGCTCCGGTGAAAGTATCAGTTCCAATTTCTGATCCAAACATTCAGCGTAGTACTTGAACCCTAGTAAATATGATTTTTTTTTTTTAATGTTGAATACCGGAAAAAAGAAATGAAAATGAAAAGTATTTAGAAAAAAATTAAAAAAATATATGATTTTTTATAAAATAGTTTTTACTATTGGATAAAGAGTATTACATTAACTAGTTGGAAGCCTAACAAGCTAAGCTCCAACAACATACTACTACATTAATTGAACAGGTTGCTGTGCTAGCCTACCAGCGAGCCTCATGGATAACCTATCCAAGGGAGCCAAAGCGGATGGGGGCTGAGATTGTGTCACAAGGGGGGCAAATCCATGGGTTCTCTGTAATATTATGCAATTGGGGGCTCGAACCTGGGATCTCCTAGAACGCATGAAATTTTGGGGAACGGGGATAACCAGCTGAGCTAGGTACCCGTTTTTCGAGATAATTTCATTAACTTTGCAAAAGGTTTGCTAATATGTTTTAGTTCCGTGTATAACGACACTAATTTAGGATAATTTTCATCTTAGATAACTAACAAAGATTCTGCTTTATTAGGAAAGGGTAAACTTGGAGTATAAAAACCAAAATATTAGTTTGGATAAAACAGTTTTTAGTCATGACAAATGGCAGCTTACCATTTGTCCCTCATAACCTCATCAAAATTTGTCCCACATCAAAAAAAATCCCCTTGGCTTAAGCCAGGCCGAGGAATGCCTTTTTACCATAAATATCTAGGAGAATATATCCCGCTACCTAAAAATATCACGTAATATATTTGGTTTATTATTCTTATCGAGTTTGTTATGAAACACCAAAAATAGTTTTATCAAAACCTAAGAAAATACAGGGATTTCATGGCTAGCGCATACAACGATGGGCAAGAGGTAGATGATCACGGTGTTACGACAAATATGGATGTTAATCAATCCCCAGATGCAAGAGAAGTTTTGGACGAGATATCTACTCCAATCAAAGAAGGTAATACTGAGGTTGTGAGAACACCATATATTTCAATGGTTTTTATTTCATTGAATATGGAACACAAAACGATTTTAGTGTAGGAATTCGATCTACAAACAAAACTCGTGTTGGAGTCGACTGATAACATTCAATGAATGAATGTCTACATGTTTACTGAATACGGTTTGAATCAATATTTGATTAAGAGAAAGATAATTGATTACAGACAGAGGTGAGTTTATATACTCGACTGAATTCTTTTCTCAACTCTCAACACTCTTAACCTCACACGTGCACGACTTGTACATGGACAGTACAGACACTCACAGGACTATGCTATTACCCTCCCTCAATCTCTAGTGGGCTGTAAGAAGACCACTTGAGATTGGACGTGCGCGTCATAATTGATGTGGTTCCAGGGTCGGTGTAGCTTTAGCCTGAGTAATGCTAACTAGGTTTTTCCCAATTATGACGCGCGTTAGGTCTTATTATTGCCTCTTGTTGTTATGCGAACTAGGGTGCACGCCACAATTGGATTCCTAGCCTCCCTAGTTAGAGGTTTTAACTTCTGTTGCCTTCTATTAAGGTCTTATTTTTGCCTTCTTCTTATATGAAATTTTTGATATATGTAAAAAAGAAGAATTTTCATTTTCATTCATTCGCATAGAATGTCATTAGTAGAATTCTAATATCTTCTTTCTTCATTTTTATAATTACTATTTATTAGAAACAACTCTGCGACTTATTCGCAACCTTCAACCCTTGTACTGCATTAGATTCGTGTGCGGATTGTTTCCTTCAGGTATATGATGAATGCCGCATGATCTACGGATAGTACTTCTTCAAATATAATCTGTTCCATGGGTGTTCAAGCCTGCGCCCTGTGTTCCTTCCCTCGCTATCCATTAATTCATATGTTCCATTTCCAACAACCCTTTTGATTATATAAGGTCCAACCCATGTCTTCTCTAGTTTTCCATCTCCTCCTTTCTGATAGGGCCTTATTTCTCTTAATACTAGTTCTCCTGGTTGGAATTCTCTTTCTTTGATGCGCTTGTTATATTCCCTGGCTAGTCTTTTGTGGCAATTCTCCATATGTTGCAGAGCAATTTCTCTATTTTCTTCTAGATCATCAAGTTTTGCCAAGATCAAATCTGTGTTCAGGTTCTTTTCCACTGCTTCTTTCTTTGTCGTGGGGATGATAACTTTAGTTTGCAACACCGCCTCTACTCCATATGTTAGACAAAAGGGTGACATTCCCGTAGCTTCTCTTCGCGTCGTTCTATACGCCCATATTGCATTATGTACTTGTTCGCACCATCCTTTATTGTGCCCTTCTAGCTTCTTCTTCAATATATCCGCAATTGTTTTATTAGTTGCCTCAGCCTGCCCATTGCTTTGCGGATATAAAGGAGTTGACTTTCCACTTTGGATCTTGAACGCGTTAAGCAGTATCTCTATGTTTTCGCCCTCAAATTGATTTTCATTATCAGAAACTAATTGCACAGGGATTCCAAATCTTCAAATGATATTTTCAAATATGAAGGTGAACACATCTCGATCTCGGATATGTTGGACTGCTTTCACCTCTGCCCATTTTGTAAAATAGTCTGTTGCGACTATTAAGTATCTCCTTTGCACCGTCCCTGGTATAAATGGACCTACAATGTCTAAGCCCCATTTTGCAAATGGCCAGACACTTGTTGATGAATTTAGCGCCGCTTCAGGTGCATGTATCTTTTTTCCATGACGTTTGCATTCTTCACATCTCCTAGATACCTCTTTTGCGTCCTCATGCATGTAGGGCCAGTAGTACCCTTGTATCTTTGTTCTGTAAACTAAAGACCTTCCTCCACTGTGGTTCCCAGCGTCTCCATAGTGTAGTTCCTTCAAGATTTCCATTCCTTCTTTCCGTGTTAGACATCTAAGTGACGGTCCAAGGAAGGATTTTCGATAGAGTACGGCTTCTCTCAATTCATAATTTGTCGCCCGGCTCTTTAACTTATGCGCCTCTAATCTGTTTCTTGGGACTTCTCCTTTTTTCAGATATAAATGGAGTTGGGTTCTCCAATCTGCGTCTTTATTCGCCAGTCTTTCTTCTGCATCTTCCACTATCATTACGTCTGCGTCTTCTTCTTCTTCTTTGATAATTGAGGGGAAAGAGAGCGTCTCTATCTTTATGTACCTTGCGGTAGGATCCACTAACATAGAATAAACGAATGCCAGTGCGTCTGCGAATCTATTATCTTTCCTGCATATGTGCCTCCAGCTTATGCTTTCAATTTTTGCTCATAGTTCTTCAACGAGTTGCTTGTATTTTTGAAGTGATGGTTCATTTGTACTATACAACCCTTGTATTTGGTGTATTACCAATTGTGAATCATTAGTTATTCTAACCTCCTCTAACTTCATTTCAATTGCCAGCTTTAACGCGTGCACCACTGCTTCATATTCGGTTTCATTATTGGTGGATGCGAACTCCAATCTAAATGATTAGGTCATCCGCGCTCCTTTTGGTGAAATGAATACTATCTCGATTCCATTTCCTTCTCCATTTGATGATCCATCCACCAATATCTCTCATCTATTTGAGTTACGCTCTGTTAACAAGTCTTTAGGATTTCCTTGATCTTCATCTATATCTATCATTTCTTCTACACCTTCGTCTTCTTCTAATGGAAATTCTGCCAAGAAGTCCGCAATAACCTGGGATTTTGGTGAAGATAGTATCTCATACTTAACTCCAAATTATCATATCTGTGCGTTCCATCTTTTTATTCTTCCTGATCTTTTCGAATTCTTCATTATAGATTCAATCGGTACCTTTGTTAGTACTTTGACTTTGTGAGCTTGAAAATACGTGCGGTGCTTTTGTGTTGCATAAACTAGTGCAAGGATCATCTTTTCAACCTTTGTGTAATTTTTCTCTGCGGAATTATAAGTTTTACTAATGTAGTAGCTTGGTTTTTCAATTCCTCCATCTAGACGCAGCAGTACGGCACTTAACGCGTGCGGTGTTGATGCTAAGTATATTAATAGTTCTTCTCCTTGCTCTGCTTTCTGCAAAATAGATAAATTCATTAAGTAATCCTTAATACTTTGTAGCGCTTTCTCGCATTCATCCGTCCATTCGAATTTTGTTCCTTTCTTCAAGATGTTAAAGAAGTGCTTGCATTTATCTGAGGAGCGCGAGATGAACCGCCCTAATGAAGCTAGTATCCCATTCAATTTCTGCACATCTTTTATTGTTGCGGGTGATGGCATATCACGTACCGCTTGCACCTTCTTTGGATCCACCCTAATTCCTTCTTTTGATACAATGTAACCTAAAAATTTCCACGATGCTACTCCAAAGATGCATTTCGTTGGATTTATTTTCATTTTAAATTGCCGCATTTTTTCAAATATTTCCCTCAAATCTTCAACATGATCTACTGCCTTTTTGCTCTTCACTAGCATATCATCCACGTAGACTTCTAGTGTTGTATGCACCCATTTCGCGAATATCTTTTCTACCATTCTTTGATATGTCGCACCTGCATTTTTTAAACCAAAAGGCATTCTCGTATAACAATATAATCCTCTTGGTGCGAAGAATGCCGTGTGTTCTTGATCTTCTTCAGCCATAGGGATTTGATTGTATGCTGAATATCCGTCCATAAGTGATAACCTATCATTACCTGATGCTGCTTCAACCATTTGTGGTATGTCTGGTAGGGGAAAACTGTCCTTTGGACATGTTTTATTCAGATCGCTGAAGTCGATGCAGATCCGTATGCCTTTATCTTTCTTTGGTACGACCACCATGTTTGCTATCCATTCTGGGTACTTTGCTTGTCTTATTATTCTTGCGTCTAGCATCTTTTGTAACCCTGCTTCTATTTGAGGGTGATATGTTGTTGCTATCTTCCTTATCCTCTGCTTGAATGGCCACGCGTTCTTGTTGATATCAAACTTGTGGCATGCGACAGAAGGGTTTATTCCTGGAATCTCGTCCATGCTCCATGCGAAGATGTCTTTATATTCCCGCAGAAGGTTGATCGTCCTTTCTTCTTCTTCTTTGACCATCTTAGTTCCGATTTTCAACATCTTTGGTTCTTCTTCTGTCCCAACATTTATTTCTTTTGTTGGTTCTGCCGCGGTGAAATTTGCTTTTGGTTCTCCTATTGGTGATGGCTCTTTTATTTTATCTATTGGTTCACCCTCCTTATCTGGGATCTAACTTGGTATTCCCTTTCCCTCCTGTGCTCGTATCATGTATATTCTTAGTTCTTCTTCCTTTCTCGATTCTTTTGCTTTCCCCCATCGATCTTTTCGCTTCTTTGCGCGTCCTTGGGATCTAACTTGGGATCTAAAATTGTTGTATCTTTCGCCCATTTATGCAGATTTGATAATTTTATCTCTTCTTCGTCCTGTTATTTTTCCTAAAACAATATATTCTCTTGACAAATTAAAAAACTACTCTTCCAAGGACTAAAAATGTTACTAATGAAAATTGTTTTTCTGGGATGAAAACGTTAGGTTGCGTTTTTCAGATCTTAAACTTTTAAAACTCTCAAAGATTGTTGATAGAGCGATGAAAAACTATGAATGACTTCAAACTTATTCTTAAAGGGTTCCACCCACAGGGTATATCATCCGAGCTATTTCTAGCGCCAAAATGTAGTTGCAGGAAATCCCACAACTAACACCCCTTAACAATTTCTATAGATCTAAACATATTAGACATGAAAATGAAGATGAAATGCTAAAAATGTAAAATGGACACAAAGATTTTTTTACATGGTTCGATCAATGTGATCTACATCCATGGTTCTTCACTATGAGTGTTGGAATTACATGAGTATTACATTTAGAATCTCCATTAATGGGTTTTTGGGTAGAGCTCTAGATCTAGTTTTAGGTGATGGAGGAAGAAGATGATGTGCCTCTCTTTTACAATTATCTGTCCCTCCTCTTTTCTCTCTCCTGCCCTCTTTCTTTATATATGCTAGGGCAACTAGATGGGAAATTGCAAATATAACCTTGCTTACAAATGAAAGAAACATAGACTTGGTAGTATGTACACGATCCTATTTTGCTAACTTGCTTCGACTCTAGAATAGCGCCACGCGGTGAGTACCATTTTTTGTATCTACAGCGTCGCATTATTTTTCAATTTGGACCGTACTACAAAGAAAAGAGTGATTAAGTTATGTGCAATCATGGCACATGGCTATGAGCGGCCGTGAAAAACGTACGACCGCCGAGTTACTAACATGATTACCGTATTGGGGCGTTTCCAATGCAAAATGTAGACAAAATGGGGAAGAAGAAGAAGAAGCACAAGTCTTATGGGAAGAAATTTTACTTGACATTTTTTGAAATGACATTTTTGGGTATTTTGAAGTCAAAGGAAGGTGTGGCTTCTCTTTCATTTTAGTGGGCAATTGTAAATAAGAGGACCTTCTTTTTGAATTTGAAAAAAAATATAAAGGTGAACTAATTATAAATGAAGTAACTGTAAGAGAGGGCCGGTTGCTGAATACATAACCTTTTATTCTTTATTTCTATTTGTAGTTAGGAAAAATGAATAAATCTTCATACTTGTAGTAACAAATAATGGATAAGCATAGGTGGCACAATCCTAAGCCGCGATCCATCGAAGAGGACGTGAAGCAAAGCACTGAATCACCTCTTACAACCTTGGCATAAGGAAAGAGATATCTACCAAGCGCATGTGAGGCGAGCACATGTAAAGTAAGGCTCGGATGTGATGGAGAAATGCTAGTCGGGAATCGAGGCATTAAATACACTGACAAGATAGATGGGTAGTACAGAAGAATCTAGTCAAAGTGGGGTCAGGACCAAAAGCAACCATATCGAATCGGGAGAAAAGGCGATGTCGGGTTGAGGAGTACCAAAATCATCAATATCGAGAAGAGGTATATTCACCGAGACACCATGAGATCGTACAACATGTATCGGGAAGAACATCACTCATCACCCGACAGGAGCATCGAGTAGGATAGGCTATGACCCACATTGTAACTTCGTTGTATGAGCGTGTTAGCCTATAAATAGAGAGCTTTGTCAAGAGAGAAAGGGCAAGCAATCTGTAAGTGAGTGAGAGAATAGAGAGAGTATTGTGGACAGAAGTATACCCTGTATTCTTGTATGAAGTAATAAGATCATCCTTTCACCCCCCGTGGATGTAGGTAATCATGCCAAACTACGTATATCTTGTGTTCTTATGAGTCTCTTACTTGCTTGTGTTTGCTATGAGTTCATGCGGATTGTTGGATGTAGATGTAGGATTTTCTACACCTACAATACTCATCATTCCAGTACCTAATAACAAAGCATGCAGGTCTTTATGTTTATCTTTTTGTGATCAAATACTTCATCAACTTGTATTGTATTGATTAGTTGTAATAAATCAAATTTGAAACTGGATTTCCCAAAGGAATTTTTTTTCCATAATAACTCACTTGATTCCAAAAACTTCACTTATGTACGCTTTTCCAACATTAAGTTCCCTTCAACATCTCATTACAATAACAAAACACAATTCTCCAGAGTAGCTGTGATTTAGGTTAGAAGAAAATTAAAAGAAATCGGATTGAAAGAAACAACTTAATTTATACGAAAAATGAAAAGAGTAAACAACATTTTTAAGAGATTTAGACTCACTCAACACGAATGTTAAACTGATTGGAATTGGAAAGCGATTTTCGTCTGTTTCTCCTGTCATTTTTATTTCGAGGTATTGTTGAATGTTTCTTCGCAGAACTTTGTTGGAGACATACAACTCAATTAGCCAAGTAGGAAAGAGGTACAACCTAAAACGAAAAAGTGGAGCATGTATGGACCAACCTTAGGCTTTGGTCTGAATGCTTCATTATTGTATGTTATTCCAACATTTAGTTCCCTTCAGTGTCTCATTACACTTGGGTCTTGAGAATAACAGAACACAGTTCTCCAGGGTTATATATAATTATGTTAGAAGGAAATGAAAAGAAATTAGATTGAATGAAACAGATTGATTAATATGAAAAATGAAAAGAGTAAGCTTCAAGTTTAAGAGATTTGAACTCATTTAACACGGATGTTAAACTGATCGGAACATACTTTTGTGTGTTTCATGCAATGTTTGGACAACATTTTTGACACGCTATAACATCCCTGGGCCGTGACGTTGTCATTAGGACCGTCAACACGACCATCATATAGAACGTAAAATAGGTAATTAAAAATAATGGGAAAACCTGAAAAATAACTACATGCACAAGCATTGCCAATGCAAAATGTAGCGGGAAGAAGTAGAAGCATAAGTCTTGTTAACATAAATTTTACGGAATTTTTTTGAAACGACAGTTTGGGTATTTTGAAGTAAGAGGGAATCAATTACGAGCCACTAAAGGATTTATATCAGGTGTGGCTTCTCTATCATTTTAGTTGGCATATATCAGAGACAATCCCCATCTGATGCCACCAAATGATGTCCGAAAGACGAGTACTAGCTAAGATGCAAGAGTAAAACAAATTACATATAATGCGGATTCAATAGAAGCCAAAATTAGCGTCAAACTTGCAGAAATCGCCTGACTATTAAAAGCTCAGAAAAAAAACAAAATAAATAACTTATGCTGCTTTGCAAAATCTAGAATTATTGTTTCACAAATATACAATCCTTGCACCACATAAAATTCAACAAGCCAAATGTGGAACGGAGGTATCACCAAAAGAGCAAAAGCAAAACAGAAGTGAACCAAATTTACACCATGTTCAAAGAACCTCGTATGTTTCTCAATATTTAGTTCCCTCCGAAATCTCATTATACCTGGGTCTTTGAGCAAAATAAAACACAATTTCTCCAATGTAGTTATTATTACGTTAGAAGAAAATGAAAATGAATTGGATTGGTAGAAAAGAGTAAGCATCGTGGTTACGACTTACGAGGATTTAAACTCAATTTACATGAAAGTTAAACCGCCTAGAAGTGATTTCGTGTGTTTCATGCAATGTTTGAAGTTCATTTTCTGACAAGCCAACAGCCTGGGGGGACTATGTTAACACCGAAAAACGACCGTCTACACGATCATTTTTATATTGGTCGTTAAACGCAAAAGCGCATTATATTTCCAAATTGCACAGTAGAATAGGAAAATGTGATTAAGCACTGTACAATCACGGCACATGGCTTTGAGCGGCCTTTCGAAAGTAGTTTTACCAGCTAGTTCCCAGTGTACTGGAAAATGTTTGTTTTAATACGAAGCTTCAATTTCTATGACTCTTAGCTAGGTCGGCTAGGCCTAGTTACGAGGGTGAGACCGCACTATGGAAGGCGTTAAAAAGCGTTTGCCTTCTAAGGTTCAGCTCCGGCCGGCAGACACATTCCAGTTTCGCACCTCTGGGATTCATTTAGCAAATTTTTAGGCAGACAACATAATTTTTGGGGTTCAATTAGCATGAGTGGTTTCTTGGAATGTGTCATCGTGATTTGTGACCATTAATTGGCTCCATGACCCAAAATATGCATCGTGAATTATTTTGTGGCTCAAAATTGATCCTCCATTGTGCCTGGTGATCCAAATTCTGCGTAGCCAAAGTTTTCCGTGGACAAGTTTGCCTACCTTGCTAGAAGTGCCCCAAGACCTTAAATTTTCATAATCGAAGTTTGGCAATGTAACCAATATGTGGCCAGTGACCAGAATCTGCACTTCTGTTCGATATATCCAGATGTGATGCAGATTTGTGTGACCCAAAAGTTGCACTTTTACCCAGAGGTGCACTATGATCCGAAGATATAGAGGACGAAGTAGAAGGAAGTTATAAGGAAGAATCTCCATGCTTAGATGAAAGGAGACTATCTTTTGTGTTGTGAATGGTGGTGTTGCAATGTTATCTAATAAGGTAGCCCATATGTGATGTCATTATCTCCATGTGCCGTGTGACAATTCATATCAAATTCAAAAAACGGCAGTACCTGACGACTGCAAAGAGACAGCGCCATCAAACCATTCACCTTCACAAATTAAATACTAATCCGATATGATGAAGTCAATAGGTAAAGGAGTTTTTCCTTTGTACAATTTTTATGCTTAACTTTAAGCTTGGAGAAGAGAAATCGGTTATTTCATGCTGAATGTCTTAACTTCTTTTTTCTTTTCTGCTTTGCAAATCCGGTTTTGTCTCCATATTTTAGAAATTTTCTCCAACTTGCTAACGGAAACAATTTTGAACCCGCAGTGCGAGTTCAAAACCGAATTCGCAGCCCTATAGCCATCCGATTACTAAGATCTGACATCATCTAACTGTGAATTTAACCACAGTTAGATACCCGTAACTGCCGTATTTTAAATTGATTTTCATATATTCACTTATCTATTTCTTTATCCCTGGCGCGAACTTACTAATACCTCTTAACATCTTGTTATATCTTTAGCTCTGTTGCCAAGATATGCAAACAAGTTCTTTGTATACATACTCCATGAATCCATATTAGCTGGTACATATGATTGCATGAATAAAAGAATTGAAGGAGAGAAAAAAAAACAAGACACGTACAATAGAAAGTTATCCGGTACATGAAGTTCTTTAGATTTTTTTAGATTTTTTCTTTGCAGAAACTGGCCTACTTCGAGATGCATTTCCATTGATGGAATTATTTGCAATTTCAAATAGATACTGTTGTAGAACTTCTTTATCAATGCGCGAACTAACTTAATAATGTGAAATATCATCAGGTAATTAGTTTCAAACCAATTTTAGGAGGAGGTGATTGTGACTGTGACTGTGATTGTGTTGGATTCATCTTTAGTAATATGTTCATTAGACTAAGCCAGCGTTATAAGGAAGTAGAAGGAAGTAGGTCTATTTTTGAAGAAGGGGAGAAGAAGTAGTTAAATCTCTTATTTACAGAAAAATAGACATTAATGTTTGATTTACTTCAATTATTGTATAAGGTCTATTTTTGAAAATAAAACTATCATTATCTATGAATAAAATTATTTCCTTATAATTTTTCTTGTGATGGTTACCTATTACATAGCCTGTGAATGAATGTTTATATTTTTGCATGTGTATTCGGTTTATGGGATGTCTGATTTCGGTTTACATTAACCTTAATATTCGATCTCATATGATGTAACCCTTATGTTTTGTGTGGCTTTTTGATTCAGCAGGATTAAGTTCTAGCCCACGTTGGTAGGCTTTATCAAAGGATCATAAGGTGTTCCGATTAAAACTCATATGTGAAAAGTCACATTATGTTGAATCAATTTATATATTTTTATCTGTCAAATAGAAATTTCATTGAAAAAAGGCACTTAAGGGGAGTACCTTAACCCAATGATTACAACCGAACAAAAAAAAGGGGAACCGAAAGGGGATTCGGCTACCCAAGAAAAAAAACACAAAAAACTACGGAGGCCGGTAAAATGAATCCCATAAAGAAATCACAATATTTGTCATAAGCCCTAACATTCTTGTGTTCGATTCGGCCCAAAAGAACGCTTCTAATTTGATATCTCTAATGAGGCTTTCCAAAGTTTTTTTTTTTGTTATCAAAGGTTCTTGCATTTCGCTCTTTCCATATACACCACCATATAGCAACCGGGATGTTATTCCATATTCAACTAAGTCTTTCGTCTCCCCAATTAAACTTCCAAGTCTTCATAGATGTAATGATATTAGGGTCGTGTGACCATCCAAAGTGGCACCCTTCAGCAAAGTAATCCCATATTCTCCGGATTCTCCAACAACCATAAAACAAGTGTGAGCTCGATTCATCGTCTTCCTCACAAAAACGACAAACACTAGAGACATCAATACCTCTTCCCAAAAGTTTATCCGCCGTCATTACCCGATCATGAGAGAGAAGCCAAAGAAAGAAATTGATTTTGTGAGGGTTCTCATTGCTCCAAACAACATTGATTGGATAATCCGGCTCACCTTGATCGTCATTGTCTCTAATTCCATCCTTGACCATATATTGACCATGATCACTACCAACCCAAATTCGGGTATCAATAACCCCTTCATAAATAGAGATGGAAGAAAGAAGATTTGATATATATAACAATTCATTTGTAATGGTTTGAGAGTATCTTTTCCTAGACATAAACGCCCATCTAACACCACCTTCCCTAACTTCATACATACTAGCCACCACGAACTCCTTGGTCCTTGAAGCTTCATAAGCCAAAGGAAACATATCACATAATCTCTCTTCACCAAGCCAAGAATCTTCCCAAAATCTAGTTTCCTTACCCGCTCCAATCTTGAATCTATTACTTTTATTGAAATCTTCAAGCTCTTTATAGATATTAAACCACAAGCTACCACCTTTCGCTCCTTTGGGTTGGAGAGTTTCCCAATCGGTAAATGTTTCACCAAATTTTTCAACTATGATATTCCTCCACAATGCTTCTTTCTCTACGCCAAAGCGGCACCACCATTTTTTTTAGCAAAGCCGAGTTCACTTGCTTAGCTCTTCTTATACCAAGACCACCTTTTTCTTTTGGTTTTGAAGATAACTTCCAACCAATATTGTGAATTCTTTTCCTATTTTCATCATCCCACAAGAAATTTCTTACAACTCTATCAATTTTCTTAGTTATGGAGCAAGGAGCAAGAAAAATAGAGAGATAATAAATGGGTAGACTAGCTAAAAAGCTTTTGATGAGAGTTAACTTACCTCCTCTTGTTATTGTTTTTCCATTCCAAGAAGTAACTCTTTTTCCACAAATTTCAAGTGTTTTTTCCCATTTTTGAGTGCCTCCTACCTTGTCTCCCAAAGGTAGGCCAAGATATATGCTAGGAAAACTCGCATACTTGCATCCTAGCATGTTAGCATAGTTTTCAACTTCCTCCTCGACCAAGACTCCAAATAAGCTACTTTTAAAGAAATTTATCTTCAAACCCGGAGTTAATTCGAAACAAAGAAGAAGGTAACGAAGGGCATCAACTTGTTCTATCTTAGCATCAATAAAAATGATAGTATCATCCGCAAATTGTAAGTGATTAACCTTTGTTCCCCCCTCCTTGACGAAAAAACCCGAGATTTGACCATGTTCTTGTGCTTTGCTCAACATACAACTTAAAAATTAACCAACGATAGTAAAAAGAAAAGGAGAAATGGGGTCTCCTTGACGAAGTCCTTTTTCACTACCGAAGTAACCGAAAGACGATCCATTGACAAGAACTGAGAACTTTGAGAATGTTAAACAATTTCTAATCCAAGCCCTCCAAACACCACCAAACCCATTTTGAACAAAACTTCATTTAAAAAATTCCAATTCACATTATCAAACGCCTTTTCAAAATCAAGCTTGCAAGCCAATCCCGGTAATTTTTGACGAAGTCTAGAATCCACACATTCGTTTGCTATCAAAACTCCATCAAGGATTTGTCTTCCTTTAATAAAACTAGATTGAGTTGTTGAGATTATAGTAGGAAGGTATACCTTTAAACGCTCCGCCAAAACTTTTGATATGATTTTGTAAACACTCCCAATAAGACTAATAGGCCGGAAATCTTTTACTTCTTCTACACCCTCTTTCTTAGGGATAAGCGCTATAAAATTGTTTTTCAAAGAGGAATGAAGAACATTATGGTCATGAAATTCTTCGAAAACCTTCATCAAATCTTCTTTTAGAAACTCCCAACAAACAAGATAGAACTTCATAGGAAATCCATCCGGACCTGGAGCACATTCAATTCCCAAATCTTTAATTGCATTCTTAACTTCTTCTTCATTAAAAGATCTCTCCAACCATATTCTTGCATTCTCATCAATACGCTTTAGATACATATTTTTGATTCTTGGACGATTGTTTGAAATTTCTTTAAACGCTAACTCAAAATGGTTTGCGATACCCAACTTGATTTCTTCTTTGTTTCCGGTCCATCGACCATTGATACCAAGGTTATTGATGTTGTTAAAAGATCTATGACCCCTCACTACTCGATGAAAATGTTTGGTGTTTCTATCTCCATCTCGAAAATATCTAATTCTTGACTTTTGCCTCATCATTATGCTTTGACGACTACGAGCCACATCAAACTCCACTTTATCCGTTACAAGCATGTCTTCTTCATCTTCGGTAAGACCCCTTTCATCATCTATTTCATCTAACTCTTTCATCTTGGAAAGTGCCAAGTCAATCGCCCTATCAATGTTCCTAAAAACGTCTCGATTCCACACCTTCAATTTCTCCTTTAAAGCATGTAACTTCTTCGAAAAACATTCACCCGCCGTGCCTACAAAAGAAAAAGATTCCCACCATTCTTTCATTAAAGAAATTATGTTAGTTCCTTCAAGCCAAGCTAATTTAAATCGAAAAGGACAAGCACCCCAATCCTAGTCCTTTGAGCATAACTCAATGGGAAGATGATCCGAAAAAGGTCTTGCAAGTCGCTTGAAGTTGATATTTGGAAAATGATCTTCCCAATCCGATGAGAAAAGAAAACGGTCAATTTTGCTCTTCTTGTTAGGTTTTCTACTCCAAGTATACTTCGCACCGGAAAGAGGCAAGTCAATAAGGCCCAACTCATTACATAGGTCATCAAAGAATTTCATTGAATTTGAATCAATTTATGTTTACATGAGTTGTGTTTAGCATAACATACAGGTTTTGGGTTTTCGACTTTTGCTATTGGCACGCATTAGTTAAAACCATTTCAAACTTTCTCTGGTAAAGGTTGCCTTTGTTGTTGTTCTTTTGTTCTTGCGATAGGATGACAACACACTGGGGGAGAGGTCTTATTTGAACTTGCGCTTAATGATATATCTTTATGGGGAGAAGAGGCTGCAGAGTTTGAGGTAACGAATTTGTTAGGTAATCGTTTTCTTGTTTAAGAAAAGCCTATTTATATTGCATATATTTTGCTTTTGCTTAACAAAATTTCGGTACAATTGATATTTTCCATTATTGTGTATGGATGTGTGTGTATGATTCAATTGTTTCCGGTTAAGAAAAACCGTGTCAATTAATTTGGCTTATTGTTTGGTATCTTCTTTACTGTTGGGTATCAAGTGTTTTTGCTTAATGAAATTTGGTGCAATTGCGGTGCTACAATGTCTATGTTTGTTTCAATTGCTTCCGGTTAAGAAAATAATTGTGCAAGTCAATTTACTTTGGTTTGTATGTATTGTCTATGGCTTAACGAAATATGGGATCATTTGTTTAGTCCAAATCGATTTCGGATAAGAGAAACTAAGTTAATATTGATCTTAGTTAGACTTATCAAATTTGAGGATTCGGTTATTCAAGTCTAATCGAATGCCTTAACAAGAAAAACTAGTTAACTAACCTAGTGTTTGTCTTGTCTAAAGAGAAAGGTCTAAGTTATTGACTCCAGCAAAACAAGATTGTTTGAAAGATTTGATAATTCCCATAGGAATACGTCCAGGCCCAACAGTGACAGACATATGAACCTTGTATGTGCGACCAGGAGAAGCGCTTCATTCTTGTCGTAAACAGTAATTGATGTTGAAGCTTAAATCATTGTTATAAAAAGGTATGGTGTTTGTCTCCATGATGACAAAAGTTATCAGACGGACGACGTTTAATATAGACCCGATCCGAAGGTCGGGAAACTCCGGATGGAGTAGTCATTAGACGGCTGAAAAGACTCCCGGTATTCAAAAATAATACTCCAAAACAATAAAAATTCTGTGTCCATCGTTCCCGGATCTTTTCTGCCCTTAACCTCTCTCCCTCTCTTCGTGTTTCCCAATTACGGCATCACACAAATAAAATATCAACAGTTAGCATAAGTGATATTATTGACCTCATGGATTTCAGAGTAAGTGAAGCATTGGTTTAGCTAAATTGCGATTCCGCTATTATAACCAAGTTCGTGGACGAGACAATTTCATCCATTAAAGAAGTAATCAACAACGTAGCTCAAGATTAAGAGGTATATATTTCACCATATCTTTTAAAACCCTAATATTTTCTTTCTCAATAAAAATCAATTCAGTAAGTAATTGCATATTTATTTTGATAAAATAGGTTAGTTATGATTTATCACCAGAAATTGTCAGACATGGGTCGACAATATTTCGAGATTCAATTAGTTGTAAGATTTTGATTTATTTTTGAGGTTTACTTAGCGAAGGAGACTTCTCTAGGGATAGAAGCTGTTTAATTTTGATCGGTTTAGTTTAGCCTGTTAATTTTGGCAAGGCTTTGAACATAACTCCTTGGTACTGTGATTTTGTTTTTGTTCTTTTTTTGTTATGAATTATAGAAGAAACAAAATATCAGATACGATAAGTAAAGATCCAAAAACAAAAACTAAGTAAAACCCTTAGCTTATTTCACTGAATTATTTAGATTAATCAGTTTAAGATAAATGAAATTGTTGCATCTATAGTTATTTTTTGTCTTCCTAATGGTTAGTTTCATCTATTTTTTTGTATACTGCTAAAGGTCTGGGTGTGAACCACAGTTTTGAATGCAATGGAATAAGAACATTGGTCATCCAATCCTTCGGCGACACCTTCGGATAAAAGCCATTGGCTTAATATAAGAATACGAGTAAAATTGCCACTGTTTAATAGTTTTTTTTGCATTTAGTGCCCATAAGCGGTTTGAAATAACACCCTACTTTTCGTAATTATCAGCCATTGCCGAATGGTAGCTGCTCCCACATGGCTGACCATTTTAGGACATGGCTAATTATGATTTTGTGAGGACCAGTCTAAAAATGGAAGGGTTTATTGTGTATGATCTTAACGGGTAACTAATGAGTTAGATGGCGTCTGCACAAACTGTGACCGAGGTTCAGAGAGGAAAAGAGAAGTATTTGTCTATGGTATTCAGCAGCATACTAGGATGCCTAGAGGATCCTCTTAAGTGTGGGGTTTCAATCTCGCTCCTGCAATATTAAAGGGTAAGGTGTACTTTGTATATTAACCGCATTTACTTTTTGGTTGCTATTCTTTACTTATCTTCTGCATTACATGCTAAAGTTTTCATTGTCTCTTTTGATTGGGAGATCTCAAGGTTAGTGATCATCTTTAAAATTTAATTGTGGATGATATGTGTTTTCCAAGATAAAACCTTCAAGACATTTCTTTATGCAAGGTTGCAACGAACAGCTGCAGCTCTTCCTGTTCAGGAGTTCGTTTATTTTTTCTAAACTATACTGTACCTGTTTATACCATTTTGTAAACTTTCCAAGAAGCTGTTATTTTTTATTTTGTTTTAGGATTGAATAGCTACCGATTAGCCCTACTGAAACATAATCAAGAGAGAAAATGGTGAATTGTGTATATATCGACTATCTTCAGCATGTCCTAGTATGGCGCCCTTGCTTATATGGAGAGAGCAGCATAAGTAAACTTTTAGGATGGCGAACAGAAGCATAAGTTTTTTAGATGGACAGTCCTTTGTTTTAAAAAACATAGAAGAGTAAGGCTTATGGTTGGGCTCTAGCTGAACACAATGCCAATCGATATACGATTATCATGATTATTCTTATACGATTCTTAAAACACGGGAATTGACATGAAGGTGACTCTATGGGCCGAATGGCATGAATAAGGAGACGAGGATGTCGCGGGTGATCATGAAGGTACTCTAATAACTGTTATTACTACTGTAAACTTTTGTAAGAGAATTTCCAGCTTAGTGGTTTGTTTACAATCAAACATTGCATGTGCTAATATTAAAATTTATTGACTCACCTGACAAGTAATAATATTTTACAACAGGCACACTTGGCTTGGCTGTGAGTCTTTGACCACTACACAGGTACAAACTGATGGTTAATTAATTGAAGTCTGAAATCCATGCTCATTTGTGTACAGTTGTCTTGAACAAAAAAACGGTGGGTAATCTAATGGGGATAAAAGAGGACGGAGATGCAGAGACAATGACAATCGTGTTAAGCTTTTTTGGATCTATATTTAGTAATTTCCTTAGCAGGGAGGACATCACAGCTTGAAAGTGATCTCTATATATAAGGAACCATTTAATATCATCCAAAATAGTAATAAACACTGCAGTGCCTATGGTGAGCGACAACTACATTATTAGATTTACTTCATAACTCTCTTTGCAGCCAGATCTTATACAAAAACGCCAACTACTTTGGAGTTGGTTACAAAGAAAAAGCCATTCAAAACAGAGTACCAGTAAATTTCTTCAAGAAAGTGCAGCTGCAGAACTGCTTTTTTTTGCTGTAGTAACGGTTTCGTGGATGTATCGTCATCTTCTTTTTTGTAAGAATTTACAAACTGCAAGTCGGATATTATATTTTTCCTTTTTGTCACTGTTCTGTTGTAGGAGTTACGAGATTGCCTTTCAAGCACTCTACAGACAGAATAGAGCTTCAAATTGCAACTAACCGTTTAGGTATGTTGTGTAACTCTTCTGCATTTTTTTACATAAAAACAATTTTTTTTCCATTTATTAAAAAATCCACACACATCAACATTGTTTTTTGATGCTACAAATTGGACCGATACCGTAACCACTATTGCCTGCAGATCAGCAGCGCCTTCACATGCATTGCAAAAACTATAAGCCCCATAGACGAATGGTATTATATGGGATGACCTGCTTGCATCCAGAAGCTCCCTGGGACGGAAAGTCTTCCTTTGTTATCCAAGGTGTCACACAGTTTGCGTGATGAAACCAAGGTGAATAAGTCCTACTGAATTTCAAGTGCATATACAAAGGAAGTTGCTAACTACGAACAATCAAAATTAACAGATAGCAGATGTGTGGTATGGAAAAACACAAGTAACATCCACATTGCTTAATTTTTATTTTTTTTAAAGCATTTGTCATTTAAATTTTCGGTAAGTCATTCTACATGAGACTGTTACCAACATCTATCTTTTTACCCTGCATATAGATTATAGAAAACATGTTCCTGTTCATGGCTTTGTTAGGTTAACTTTTATGCTTCATGGATTCTGATAGAGGTATTTGATTGCAGATTTATTTACGGGATCCCCAGTATTTGCTTTGTGTTCCTGCATATTTTTGTATCTGTTGATTTACTCATTCATAGCAAAACAAACCAAGAGAAAAGGACAGAATTTGTAACTTGCTTGACAGTGATATTGTTCTTGATTGTGACTGTTGTCGAGTTAAACCCGCACCTTCTATCAGTGGAATAGTAAGGTTAACCCTCATGATTCCACCAGACTGAAAATGCCTTGCGAGAGCTTCTCTTTGATTGCTTTTAAAGAGCTGTAATCATGTAGTACAAACACATATCCTCTGGGTTACACAACGATCATATTATAATTTTTTGTGAGGGGACATTTGATCTGATAGTATATATATTTACTAATGTGTGGACCACCATCTAAGAATTTTAGCAGGTTTTTTTTATAGGTAATCAAATAAATGTAAACATCTGGATTCGCCAGAATTCTCAAAGAAATGTAACCCTTTAAAAAAAGCTAAAATTACCGTGAATGGGTGTGGGGGAGTATTTGTATGTGTTTTTGGGACGGAAAATAGCTAATGGCGTGTGAAATGTTATCTGAATTTTGTTCTATGAATTTGCGAGGTTTTACTTTTGTTGTTCATTTTGAAATATCTAGCATGGTTGGGGGATGGCATGAACAAAATTTTATTCAGGAGAATGATGGGTTTGGGAAGTAACAAAATAGGGCATAACTTGGCTGCTCACCTCTGTTGAAATCGGATCATGCTGTTGAAAACATATAAGTTCATATCGCTCATGCTGTTGGTTTTTGTCCAATTGTGTCTGCAAATATCCAAGAAGTTGCAGGTACTGAAGGGTGATCTGTTAGTAACAGCAATGTTTCTTCCTCACTAGAGTAGGCTCTAGGAGTTTCACACATCACTCCTCCTCACTAAACTGTATCTTTTCGGTTCACCGTGTCAACTGAGAATAGTGCACATGGTGAACCGAAAAGATACAGTTTCCATAATTGAAAAGTGTAACCAGAAATTTAGGCAGCATGTTATACTTCTTGTTGGTGAAGGAGGTTTTGGCAGAGTTTACAAGAGTTTTATAGTGTTTGTGCCAGATGCAACTGAAAGATGGTGCACACAGTGAGCTGAAAAGGGGGGAATGAAAGAGACAAAGACCATTTCTGACTGAACTTAGTTAGTATCTGTTAGTCCAAATCATTATGTTGCTTTTAGAAGCACCTTGGATTGGGACTATAGATACTAACCCAACTTCAGTTGGATAATTTCACAACAAAAGTTTATAAAAACCATGGAAGATAATTCATACCTTTTATATGTGGTTCTCTAATTGTTGAAGAGTTTAGAATTTTTAGAAAGCAAAGGAGATTCATGATTATACATCATCATTTATGAAGCTCTTATAGAGCATAACTTGGTTCATATTTATAGGTCATCATCAGCATCGGGTGCTGCTAAAAGGACGTATCTGCTATATGAAATCGGAAAATTTGGATACTATCATATCCATGTGCATCGGCTAAGTTCATGAGCTGGAGATAAGCGGACTCGAACCGCTGACATCCACCACAGGGAAAGACAAAATGTTGTAGTTTATGGTGGTATTAGTTTTGTTTTATTCATAGTGCAATTTCAACAAATAAATTGGCAGCATGAGTGTGTTGGTTGGAATCTATTGTAGATGTCATGTTTGAGACATTCGGGTTAGTAGTGATCCTAGCAATACAGCAAGATCAGGAATATGGATTAGTTTTTACTGGCCCAGTTCATTGACCAGTGTACATCATTGAGAAACCAAATTTAGAATTTGCATATGTAGTTTTCTTTGACGTTTTGGAGTACATATATTAGCTATGGAAGTGAAGGATTGTTTTAACTCCTATATGTTTTCGCACTACTTTCCATGTTTTCTTTAGTTTCGGGACTCATCGGTGTCTTCAGTTAATCTGTGTGTTTGAAGCATACTTCTAAGAACTCGCGTATATGCGTTGATATCTACGACAAAGTCGGCACTGAAGGTGGTGCTTCTGGGATCTTTGGAGGACTCCATGCAGAAAAGAAGAGGAAAATAGAGCAGGAGGAAGCTGAAACAAGTATGAAGATTCTTCATCACTTTGGAAATAAGTATTCTTTGATTGCATTTGATCAAACTTTGAATTCTTGATTGCTTAAATGGCTAATGCTCAGTTGACTTAAGGCTCTAATTTGGGGTTGAAAGTACCGATTTACGATCTCTTATTAGTTATTACTATAATGCTTAGTTTGTTTGCCACATTATTTTGACTAGGTCTTACTTATGCACTTATTATGTACTATCCACATGGGATCTAATTGACATGTCTCTGTATCTCAAAGAGTCTAAGAGCTGAAATTGTTCTATTTTCCCAGAGCTAACCGAGGATTCTACTTATACTTTCTATGTAAAAGGTAGTCATTTGTCGTCTATCCCTATGCTCCAAGGTTATAATAGTAACTTTAGGTATCAGCTCCAAGCTTAAACATCCCCCTATGTTCTTTTTTTCTTTTAGTTTCTATCATTCTTTTAGTAACCGAATCTTTGCATTTCCGGGTATTTCTATCAACCTCTTAGTGACCAATCCTTGCATTTCATGTCAGTATGACCTTCTGAATGACTGTAATTTCATGTTGTTTTACTCAGAGGGTGGGGATTATATAAACTTCTTGGAAGACTACTAGATGAAACAGGAAACTGTGTTCCTTCTTCCTCTTTGCACTGAAACAATTAGGATAAGTAACTCTGAGCTACATCTTACACTTCCACTATTATTAAAAAGATTTAGCATGTTGTAAAACGTTGCTGAGCAGACATTTTTTTTTTTTAACTTCGATAAATTTCCATTCTTTGCAGATGTTTAAGATTTAGAGTGACGGAAAGATCGATGAAGCTTTTCTAGACTCACAGGGGGTCTCTGGAGAGCACAATCTTTTGCTGGCAAACCCGCTGAAATATTCTACAGTACTGGGTTTCAAGATAGTGGTCAGGAAACAATTGCAGAAGTCTCTAATTCTGCTCTCTCTACCTAAGCAGTAACAAATTATTCATCGAAACGCACTGATTAGTACAATTTTGTAACCTCTAAAAAGCTTATAGAGAGGGTGTGGGTGAACAAAATAAGGGAGGGTAATGATTATGGATGACTAGGGACGTCCAAATATCCCGAGATGTTCCTAGCTCTAGGATCTAGAGCACTAAAATAAGATTTTTCACATATGTTTATTATCCACTTCATGTTAGACATGTTTTTCTTTTATTGTTACAAGGAATCTGATCCCCTATCGCGCAGCTTAGACCACCGGTCGTAGTTCATTCGAGCTCTAATTGCTCGATGTAACCAGCGCTTTGTTTGGATACTCCATCTTATATCACATTTAATATAAGGCACTGTAATCAAGTTAACATCTGCGTTAGTGAACTTGGGATGTATTAGGGTATTCATCTCTAAGTAACCGTTTATCCTTCTCTTTTTCTTCAATCTCCATGAGTAAGATCAAGTTTCAAGGTTCGGTACTTTCAACATCAAATAGGCTGCGGTGAAAAAGCAATGTTCACAATAACCAGGTATAGTTTATCAAGATGCTTTGGTAGGTGGTTGCATTACTCAAGCATGAACATGTGGAGTAAATCCAAGCATGAACAGGTGGAGAATCAACACCGGAATTGAGAGTATATGGTTGCAGTGCCAGTACCTATCAGATATCTGTGATACTTATATTTTTTTTAAAGTTTCGACACTTCCGGGGAAGAGAATTATAGGCTAAAGGTAGGAGCTAATCCATAACCAACACAACTGGATCAATTTATAGATCTTTTTATCCCCAAGACAAACACATATAATGTCTAGGTTTCGATGAATAACTGTTTTACGAATTTATCGAGTAACTTTTTACCGTGTGACTTTGTAAATTGTTAAATTTCGATGATTAAAATAAAGTTACAGGGTTAATACTTCCAAATCCGAAATACAAAAAAAAATCTATCAAACAATTTACAAAGTTCCCTAAAACTAGACGATTTCCAAAATCAGTTAGAATTCTGTATATACTCTAGCGTACGAACTACAAGCCGGCATCAAAAATAGGCTATATAAACCTACATAATAACATGGTTTACTGCTACATAAACCCGAAAAATAACAGAGTTTTTGTATTACAACAGTTGAAGTTTCAGGAAAACAAAAGATATAGTTTAGGAGAACAATAGAAAGAGAAAGTATTTCTCCAAAACAAGATAGTTCAAACTTCGGATCAAATAGTTCAATGGATGAGGAACATAGTGGTATCAATCAACCAACTTTAGGTACGATACGACCACAGAAACTTTGCACAGCGCTATTACATTCTAAATTGAAAATCGATAGATTCCGATGACAAATATGAGTTGAGACGGTATATACATAGAGAAAAATATCAGTAAGATATCCCGTTTTCGCAGTATTATCCCGATTGAGTTTTAAATCTTTGATATATATGTCCTCTGTATCAATGTATGTATAATTATTATAAGTTTTATTACCCATTTATTGACTACACAACTATGAAGCACATGCATACAATGTTGTGATACGAGTTCCTCTTTGGATTTGTACTTTAGGTATCAATGGTAGTCTAAAGCTTATGTAGTATATATTACATTTGAGGATGAATTTAAGTATAAACAACTAGGATGGAAGCTGAGAGTAGGTTACATCACCGAGAGGAAGCTGGAGAATAGCGAGAAAGGAAACTCACTACAAAGTTGTCTGTCAAATTAGCATTTTGTAATAGAAAGGACAAGCACAAAGAAGAATAAAAGGGCACACACCAAAAATCGTCTACAAAGTTTTGACGATCGAATTGATATTTTGCAATAGAATTAAGAGCATCAACTGTCAGGCGAATTAAAAAGCTTTTCTAATACCCCTAACTGTGAAACCAGTAGTTCTTCAGTTAAAGCTCTTTAATTTGTGATTTTTTTTTTAAGATGCATACGGTTGCAAATAAAAAACTGTGCAGTTCATTTGAATTATTAAAATAAATAAATTTATAGGTTATATGGATATTAAAGCAAATGAACGTTGGATTTCAAGATGGAGATTATGATTATAAAGACATTGTTTGATAATAAAGTGCAATATGCCATACAATATCTAATTCAACCGCATCAACAAGTAAGTAGAAAGAAATACTACGAGTTGAATGGGAGTGGAACCAAAGTGCTCATCGCTATAGACAGCCTGGAAAAAGAAAAAAAAAGATGATTATAAATGTGCACTAAAGGATCAGAAAAGGCTTACCAAGATATGATTGACGAGATTTCTTTCCCAATGGAATCGATACTAGAATTTAGTAAGTATATTAGAAGTCTTTCTACCCTCTATATACACCTAGCATGATTTAAGAAAGTCACATTATACTTTGACTTCCATTAACTTTCACCCGATGAGTGGATGAAGTTCAGGTTTAGCAAATGATCACCATATAATTATCCTGGAAATAAAAAAAAAAACAATTTTTTTTAGGATAATAATGATACCTGGATAACATAAGTTGTACTATATCAATGGATAAGAAAAAAGTGTTTTCATGGGACGTACAAATTTAAAAACCATGTGTTATGTGTTGAAGAATACAAGTTGCACGACATTAATCAGAGGTTGGGTTATGAATGTCAGTATTTTATTTTATTGATATTGTATTTCAGGTGAGGGGGCCGATTCACCAAATTGATCTTTCAAGTTATTTAGAGACACTTTATCATGATCCTTTGGGTAGAAAATATTATGCTGCAACATAAAGCGGCCAATTAAAACCCATATATAACGAAATTACCGAACATCGCTTATGTCTACAGTTGTAAACTTCAAGAATATCAATTGATGTCCGGTGTTCAATGTTGATCCTGATGGACACATATTACATACTAATATCCGATTTCCCATCATTTAATGGTTTTACGCATAAAATGTGGTGGTATTTAGGCTTATCTTCGTCTTATGGTGCCTGACAAACAAATTACAAACTCACATCCGTAGTATAAACTTATTTTAAGATACATGCAATGTGTATTCTAAAATTATTAACAGTAAAGGTTGAGAACTGATAGATACCAAACCAATAAGATAAGATTGAGGTGATTTCTATATGTAATTCTCATTTTCGGAGTGACAATAACGGTACAAAAAATATTTAATATGTTTTACGATTTGTTCAAACTATTTAATATGTTTTTCGATTTGTTCTACAAAGTTGTTGTGTAAACCTAAAGTATTTATACTAAAAGGACAGGTTGAGCCGGGGCCGTAAGGCCCCGGTGATACCTAGTAAACAATAAATACAAACAAGCAGTGTGCACACACACAAAAAAAAAAAAAAAAAAAATACTTGATTCAAGATTTCCAAATTGAACATATGAAAATATACTAATATCCCACTTTATTACTAAGAATCAGGCTCTATAAGTTCGCAAAAAAATAAGTAAAAACAAGATTGCTTGAAAGATGTAATAGCTCCCCTAGTAAAGCGTCCAGGCGCTCGAGACAGAAACAGATGAACCTTATATGTGTGACTAGGAGGAGCTTCATTCTTCTTCTTGTCATAGGCTACCAAAACAACTTTATATTCACTCTTGTTTGCCTATATAGTTTTGATAAATTTGGCACTCACAACATGATCCAGTGTTAAACTTGTGTTGGCCCTGCGGTTATACATTTCTACTGCCCAATTTGCTACAAAGTACTCGTCACTACTCTTCTTATTGCGCATCTCATCGTGTTCGTTGTTATTGTTGACGAAGATTGGTGTGATGACAACAGTGATTACCGAAAGAAAAATAATACAACAAAGAATCCTCCTTGTATTAATAAAAGAAGATGAAGATTTGAGTTCCCCCAACAATGAGCTGTTCATATCTTTCACCATGGTTTGTTTACTTCACATTCTTTTATCTAAAAAAATAATTAATCTAGCAGCATTACACGCATATATATAGGGGAATTAGAATTAGTGTAGAAATAAATCGTGCTTTGCCCTTTTCCAGTTGTAATAGGCACTACAAGAAAACCTGGATTAAGCGATCAGGCATTTTTGGTTGCAAAAGCTTATATTAAGTCGTTCTAACCCTAAAAGCGACTTAATTTGGCTCTCGCTCTTGAGTTGCAAAAGGTGGGATTTCTACAAGTCTAGAGCAGCTAGGCAATCGCTTTAGTAATCAACCAACTATCATGTAGCGTCTTTTTTCTTAATTGCTTCATAGCTAGACCGACCTTCCTAGTGCAAGCAAAATAATGTCGCTTTAGATCTAGACCGACCTCCTTGGAGCAAGCAAAATAACCATCGCTTCAAAGATAGACCAACCATAATAGAGCGAGTGAAACGCCGATCACTTCATAGATAGACCAACCATACTAGAGCAAGTGAAATACCAATCTCTTTATAGCTAGACCAATTACCCTATGGGAGATTGAAATACCTAGTTAATAGATACATGGAACAACTTGGCCTGAAGTTGATTGCTTAAGTTTTTAAGCTACCAAATTTATTCTGATTACTTAATACCTAGACCAAGCACCCTAGGAGCAAATGAAATACGGCCTGAAGTGGGTTGCTTAACCTTTTTAATCAACCAAATTTTTGTGCTCCTGGTTTATAAAATCCGAAAATTAATTACAGTTTAAAAATTAATACTGGAGTTAATTACTAATTAAGATTCTATAATTATAACTATCCACTTCTGATTATAAAAACCACTCCTTCATTACACGTGATATGTACTTCAGTATCCCCACCCAAGAAAATTAACTTGTTAAAAAAAAGACAAAACCATCAAGTTAACGTACTGGTTTGCAAGCCATCCCCGAAAAGCAAAAAAGAAACGTATAGGTCCAAACAAAAAGGTAAGAAAACGAGCCAATGAAAGGCTTTGGACCTGTATGTTCACCAAAAAAATATGCACATTCAACAGTCAGACTATATCATTTTTCCTAATTATAACCAGCACATCCATCAACATTCAAACTATTCATCCTCCAGACAATTCTTTCTCCTGTTTGTCATCATTGTCATCAGCAAATCCATCTACCTGCAAATCATCATCATCCCCAGCATAGTCATTCCCATCTTCTTGCAAATCATCCCAAGTAAATCCATCATCAACTTCATGTTCACGTTCATCTAAAGACTCATCTTCTATATCATCTGGCACAGGGTCACAACCAAGCGTCTTCAAAACCACATTCAAGTACTCTCTGAGATTACACGCTCCCTCCGTTGAAGCTTTGGGATTTCTTTATCTTGCTTCGCAACTTTCTTCTTTTCAGAGTCCAGCTGTTCTTGGAGAGCAGCCATCTGTGCTTAATTTTTCTCATATAAACTGAAGCGGGTGGCAACTTCTGACTTACGAGCATGCATATATTTCTTCAGGTGGATCAACAACCATTGCATATATTTCTTCAGGTGTGTAGTTGACTTCCCCTCGACGAACCTGCTCACTGAGCTGGTTCATTTCTGCCTGCATACACGTTGTAAAAGCAAGCAACTAATTCAAGGTTATGTAGTTGCTCTTAAGAATAGACAAAATAAAAAAACAGTCATAGAATAACCAGAATGTTCATTCAAAATGCAGTAACTGGAGCAAAAAAGCAAAAGATGAATGGATCAAATACTATCCTAAATAAAGTTTTATGTGTCATCAAAGAACCCAAAGTCTGCAAAGAAAAATAGTGCATGCCTGCCATTTTATTCAAGGAGGATACGTAAAAATGCAACAATAAACTTGAACTGAATTGGTTCATGAGTGGCATAATGGTGCCAATGTCATAACAAATCATAGTTTGAAAACACAAAAGCATGCAGACATTTAAAACATCAACGAACAAAAAATTAATGAATCTTGAACATAGCAAAACTACACGCAATCATCATATCTTCCTGAGTTGCTCGAAAATATTGTTATCATACCAACAGGTTGAACATATTACAGAAAGTTCGTGCCTCCATTTTTCTTATACGAATTTAAATTGCCTAAAAGATATGCATGGGACAATTCTAAGGGCTAAGAGTTAGTGACCCAAAAAAGTGGCATGTCTGTGAGTCTTTTACAAAGATGAAAAGAACTTGCACATGTGAAAAGGCCTGTGTCTATTATATGTGCAATTTCTCTTTTCTTTGCAGGTTTTATTGCCTATAAAGATAAAGTAAATTTTTCTGCGACCATCTCCAAACAGATTCAAATTAAAGATTGCAACATCTGCTAATGAAAGTCCTGGGGAGAATAAAAATATTGCTATCATGCCAATAGTAAGAAATACATAACCAAAAAGCTACACAAATTTGAACTACACATTGCTATCAAACCAACAGTAAAAAATGACAATGCTGCGTATCTGTCGACTAAAACAAACACAAATAACCTTAAATTGACTCAAACAAACACAAAGTAACATGAGACTGCCTTAAACTTTAGAGACATTGACTCATACAAACACAAGAGTTCCTCAGATTGGTTTAAATGATGGTCTATGGATTTTTTGGTTGTGCACATGCTATACATTTTACAACATGTTCATATTCACATTTAAAAATCACTCATATGCTAGAGTTATTAGTTGAATTTATTATTCAAATTCTGACAAACAGTAAGTCTCAAGCATTATTCAAACTTATTACTAGTGAGTGAAGGAGATTTGTACCTGCCAATCTTTACACAGTTTACCAAGCTTCCTAGCCTTGTGGGTTACCATGAACATGCTGAGTGGATCAATTGGGAGATTTTAGCGCGCCTAATAAAATAAAACTTGTGAGTTATCCACCGTTAAAAGTAATTAACACATGAAGAACAAGGAAAAGACATCAATAAACAATTTAAGATTTACCCTATCATACGCTTTTCTGGCAAAACTCTCTGTACCATTGGTATGATAGACGCATTTATGTGTCTATTTTCATCTCTATTGTATATATTTTTAGTACCCATTTTTGTACTTATTATGGTGTTTTGTCTTTGTAGGTATTTTTAGAGAAATAAGCTCTTGCGACGGAATTGGCTCGTTAAGTGGTGTTTTACACCCCAGGATGAAGTACTAAGGCACCCACCAAAATTACTAAAGGCACCCTAAAATTGGATAAGGGCACCCCCAAGGCAGCCGAGCTGTTAAAGGCACCCGAGTTTTGGATTCAGGGCACTTCACCTTCATCATTTGAAAATGGATTTTTGGCGGGAAATTTTTTTATTTCACTGGCAGTTGGTTCGATCGATTTTTGATGATGTTA
>JAJJMB010004025.1:917462-1022610 GCA_023531105.1 Papaver atlanticum
AGCATTAATAAAGATGAATTTTGAGCATATTTCCATGATAATGATGAGCTAATTCTCGCGTAACCAAGGCATGGAGGAAGCTATTGTTGCATGAATAATTGGTAATTATTTTACTTCTCTCTAATTTTGCAATTTATAATTCACTCAAATTACTGCTTTGCAGAATTTTAATTATTTGCATAATTTTTCCTAATTAGTTGTGATTCAATTAGATAGGTTATGCTTTGGTTAGATAATCTATGCTTAAGGGATACAATTAATGTTTGAGAATATGCTTGATAATTTGTGAATTAAGAAAAAGAGATTTTAAAAATAATTAGAGTTTTGGAATTTTTATCATCATTTATTCATGTGTAATAGTGGAATCTAGTGTCTTGGTTATTTTCACTCTAAAAATTAAATCCTCAGTCCTAGTATCTCTTGCACCAATTGTAATATTATTGTATATTTTTATTAATTTTAAAAAAACTCGAATCTTCACAAATCTGAACGAACCCATTCTTACCACTATTTAAAATTGCATCAGCTTCCTAGCCTTGTGGGTTACCATGAACATGCTGAGTGGATCAATTGGGAGATTTTAGCGCGCCTAATAAAATAGAACTTGTGAGTTATCCACCGTTAAAAGTAATTAACACATGAAGAACAAGGAAAAGACATCAATAAACAATTTAAGATTTACCCTATCATACGCTTTTCTGGCAAAACTCTCTGTACCATTGGTATGGTTCAGAGCATGTGCCTTCCGCGCAGCCCTTGCTTTCTCGGACGCATCCTACAATTAAATGTGAAGAATGAAAATTAGGAAACACTCCGGACTTCACCAAAAATACATATTTTTCTGTTTCTTATGATACAAAAACCATAATCATATTTTCGGGCAACTAGCTGGACACCGCAGCTCCATGTTAAAGGTTAAACATAAATTTATTATCCAAAATGTCAAATCATCAAAATGCATTGCAAAGGGTAAGACAAGTAAATTTATATACCTTAAACTTTAAATCAGTGTTAAAGAAGTCACACATAATAGGCCAATCATCAACATTGCGGATTCTAGGGGATGGATGTCGCAAAGCTTCCTCATGACTATCAAATGATCTGTAGTGCGCTGTCAACTCAGATCGGTATCTAACATAAGCTAGCCTCATCTGTGTTCTAATAGCCTCTTCAGCGTTTTCATCATTAGGTACTAAGATATAGTAATCCTAAAACAAAAAATAATTAGTTAAACAGTGACCAGCGATTAAAAAATTCCAGGGAACTAGAAAAAAATAGAAAAGATGAATTACCCTGACAAGTTTAGATACTCTT
The DNA here is from genome assembly GCA_023531105.1 of Papaver atlanticum. Lineage (NCBI taxonomy): Eukaryota > Viridiplantae > Streptophyta > Magnoliopsida > Ranunculales > Papaveraceae > Papaver > Papaver atlanticum. The sequence continues at coordinate 918,777 of JAJJMB010004025.1, forward strand.
GCTATCTTTTCTTCAGGCATGTTTCTAAACAAATGCATATTCAAAGGGAAGTTGTCACTTTGGCGCACCCACATTCCTATCTCGAGAATACATTCAAGGTTGAATGTACCCACCAAGCTCTTTTCAAAAACCTCCACTTTCAGTTTATCCATATCAGTATCTCTAATTGCAACTTTAGGAAGGGTGGTAATACCCCTTGTAATCTCTGTGTAAGAAACAGACAACAGTCAACAAAATCAGTTTTTAGGATAATCATGTTAACTATCAACTGTGACAGAATAGATAAAAGGTAAGAGATTTTACTTTTAGCTGGTGGATGGGCAGAATCAGTTTCCAAAGGAGAATTTGAAGCTTCCTGCAAAAAACCTCGACGACTTAACTCTGGTGATAAATCTTCATTATCAGCCAACCGAGTTTGTTGTCGATGAGACAATCGAGGACTCCTACGAGGTGTTGATTCACATGCATCACGATCCAACAAATTATATCGTAGAGGACTCCTACGAGGTGTTGACTCACGTTCATTACGAGCCAACTGAGTATGTCGTCGAGGAGACACCCGTGGACTGTTGCGGTGCACAGATGTCGGATGAGAGGCTGAAGTAGAACGCTCCCTGATGCGATTTTCAAACTCAACACGCTATGGATGAGATAACTGCCTAGAAGCAGAACGTTGACTGGAGTTGCCTTCAACATCATTATGTGGTGGAACAGATGATTGGCGCTTTTCTACATCACCCAACAACAATGATCGTTTTGCTTGAATTAAACTTTGGGGCCTTTGAGGACTGGCTGCTTGTAATGCAGTATCTATCACTGACTGTCTTCTCTTTAACGGCCTTTGAGGAGTTGTTACTGCTACAGCAGGTTGCTTCCTGGACTTTGATACATTTAAAGATGTACCACCCATTGCTGCAGTAACCCGTAACAAAACGATTTGATATGAAAAACAAATGAAATGATATGATGAACAAAATAAGGGAGAAACTATGAGAAAGGGGAAGGAATATTGTTACCGTTTACAAATCGCATATTAGTCGGTGCCCTTTCTTGTGTTAGGGGAGAAGAAGAGTACTGTGGAGTGGTCATGGGATCACCACGGGTAACTTGTTTCACATGACCACCCTTATGTCTAGCCATTTCTGAAAACAAAAATCGGGGAAATCACTCAACAAGCTAAACTTCATAAGTTTACCAACACCCAAAACTTACAGAAAAGGTATAAATGAACTTCACAACAACAAAAAAATCCATAAAACTTAAATGTTCTTTCTTTTTTTAAAAGAGAACTATACAAAGCTTAAAGCAGCAAAAAAGATACATCAAAAGAAAAGAAAAAATCTATTTCTAGACATTTCTAAAACAACTATAGGGAAATCACTCAACAAGCAAACTTCACATTTACCAACACCCAAAACTTACAGCAAGGGTATATGAACTTCAAAGAAAAAATCCATGGAACATAAGGTAAATCAAAGGATTTAGAGTTCTTCCTTTCTTTTTAAGTTACAGGACAAGTTACAGAGAAAGAAGAAAAACAAAAAAATAACAAAGGTTAATGGAAGATTCCATCCAACCAAAAAACAAATGTAAAAGAGAATTAAACAAACATCAAAAGACAAAAAAAATAAAATAATAATAATAATCCCCAAACTGAACCCTAGGCGGTGGAATCTTAAAATAAAATACGTGCCTGCTCAAAATGAGATCCTAAGCTTAAAATCAAAGCTTAAAGTAGCAAAAGAAAACTTCAAAGACTAAAAATAAAAATAAAAATCAATACTTTTGATGAATCCCCAAATTAAACCCAAGACAATGAATCTAAAAGCTTAAAATCAATGGTATGCATGCTCAAAAAGAAAACATGAACTTAAAATAGAAGTAAAGAACAATGATTTACCCAAGAATTTAGAGTGCGATGAAGAGAAACCCTCGATTGTCCTGTAGCCGCTGCTACTAAACCTAAAAGAGAGAGAGAACGAGAACTTGAAAATGTGAAGAAGAAACCCTAGCTTATAACTTATACGACTCATACGGGTGAGAATATAGTTTATAACTTTTGTTCCCATTTCACATGGGGCGGAAACAAATTTACTCGGGGATTTTTTTTTATTTTATTAAGATATTTTTTCACCGAGTGGATGTTGGCGGGGAAAGCTCCCGCTCGGGGAAATTAACAAAATTTGAACCAATTTTTTTGGCCCGTGAGTGAGAAGTTGGGGGGAAATTTGGGCTCGCCAAATTACCAAAATTTGAACCAAATTTTGTTTGGTACATATTGGAAAATTTGCCGCTCACCCAAATTATTAAAATATAAACAAAATGTTATTTGTCATGTGAATCACATGTCGAGGTAATTTGCGGCTCAATAAAATGTTCCAAGTCTACGATTGGCGACCAGAAAAGATGACGACGAAGTCAGACTAATTTTTAGGTGGGGAAAATTTTTATATGATACAAACTAGCACATACAGGAGGTTACCGGCCACAGGATGCTCGATATTTTTTCCGCATTTTAATTCATTTTTTTGTATAGATTGAGTGGATATCAAATTATGAAACATTTTAAGTTAAACATAGTGATTTTATGGTTTTTCATATTTAGTACATGCATTTGATGACTTCAAGATTTTTTATTTTTTTTAATTCGAGATTACAATGAGTTTAAGATCGAAAATAAGAGAATACAAAGAAACAAGCTCATACCGTAAGAGTACACTACAGAGAAATCCAATAACAGAAAGAGAAGGATCATCAGAGTAAGACAAATATAAGTATGAATAAAATCCGATTAAATCGGATATAAAATGGTTCTTTTCGGAATTAAATTCCAATGTAGCTTGTGATCGGTTACACCTTGATTTCCAAAGTAACTTGTAATCGATTACAACTAGCTACATAACATAGGCTATGACTTGTTGTACCACAACTCTCAACAAAAGTTAAGAAAGTGGCTCCGAGCTCGAAACCTGGACGGGAGTGTACTACTATAAGTCGGAAACTTCATAAGAACGATGAATCCGACCATTTACAGGTAAGATTCCATTGGAATATTCTCCGAAATCTTAAACAAACCCTTTTCTGGCGACTTCGAGAAAGTGACCCAGAGCTCGAAACCTGGCCGGGAGTGGACTACTATAAGTCGGAAACTACGTAAGAACGATGATTCCGACCATTTATTTGTAAGAGAAGGTTTTAGGCTTTTTACAAGTCCCATATTACTTGAAAGTTTTCCTATTTCCCAAAATTTTCCTGATTTGTCCATACTTTGGAATCATATATAAACATAAAATATAATATAAGCTCAATTTCCCAAATGAATTTTTAAAATAATCCACTAAATTCCAAATTCACACCAAAATTTATGAATTAAAAACTAAATATTTTAAGAAACATTAATGAGGGTAAATTTGGAAAATATATATTCTCTTTTTTTTTTTTTAATATGTATGAAAACACCAAAACCTTCGTCTAAAATGGGATAGAGGGAGTATAATAGATGGACATTAAATCAAAAAAGAATGCAATCCGTATGATATTAATTTGACTAATAGGAAACGGTATAATCGACGAACATTAACTCAAAAAGGAAATCGATCCACATGATATTAATCTGACCAATAAAAAACTAAAAGGTATAATCACGGACATTAAATCAAAAGGAAAGCTCATACGGACTGCCACTTTATCAACGACCACAAATTGGTTTTGAAATGAGGAACTGTTTAGGCGGCAAAATTCACTTGTTTTGAATTAAAGGTTCTTTTTTTGCGGCAAAAGTTCCACTGCTTGTGAAGAAGCTAAACTAACAGCCACGTGTTTCCTTATCCTTCACGTGTTTGCTTATCTTTTTTCGGTCCAATAAAAGACTTGGTAGTCGTCTGGTTGACTGCTTATCCTTCACGTGTATGCTTGAAAAGATTGTTTACTGAATTGGTGCCAAACGGTACAAAGTAACAACTAACAATGTTTCAATCGGATGATAATCGTGATATCCTTCTATGTTAGAAAATTTACAATTCTTTTTTGAGAAGGAAAAATAATCGTTTGGTCCTATTTTATGTGGTCTCAAATTAATTTGGTCCGCCAACAAAAAGAGAGATTTGTTTGATCCTTATTTATTTAAAAATATTAAAATATCTAAAGTTCTCTTTCTCTTCACGTCCGTATTAACTTTTGAAATTTGCTCTTATTTCTTTTATGGTCGAAGAAGAAAAGATGCAGAAAGGAGCTGAAAAGATGAAGAACAAGAGTTCTAATTCAACGATGCTCTTACTTTAGAGTTTCATAGGATATGGTGGTAATTTCAGGGGATTTATTGACTAAATCAACTTTTGCTGACTATTTTGGTGGGCCTAGATGTGAAAACTAACAGTTTGCCTACTTTATATAAGACCTAAAAAAATTGGCTGGTTTATTAATTAGGGGCCAGGAAGCTAGTTACTTTCTTAATTTGTCCAAGAAAAACTTAGTAATCATATCACAAATTTTAAAATATGATTTTCTTTGAATCGGTGGTAGCTAAGACTTGGTTGTTGAGATAGGATTATACCAACCAAATATTTTTTGAATTACTGCCCTGCTGTGCCTCAAAGCAAATAACGATTCAAGCATTTTTATAGTTGGTGTGGATAACTTGAAAAAGTGATGTACCAACCGGACACTATTATTGGTCGCTAAGAAATAGTAGAAATAAATTTATAGCAAGCAAACTATCTGGTAATTGCAAACTTGGTTGCTTGACCGTTAAAGCGACCAAAATTTTGGGCACTTGCTAAGATTTTGGTCGCTTAAGCCGTGTTTTCTTGTAGTGAGGTATCGATAAACAAAACCTTTTCCCTTCCGTTTAGCTTAAACAAAACCTTTTCCCTTTTCCCTTTGGTTTAGGTTTTATAGGGAAAGTAGGAATCATACTTAAAAAGGGATTTTAGGTGGCAGCCCTTTAATCTCTGAAAGTGTGCCATCAGTAGTTTCAGGGACTGTCCATGATGGTTGCCCCTTATCCTTTACTAGAGTTCTAACAGCATTTTGATAAGTAAATTGTTAAGGGGAAAACGGCTTTTATTAGAGGAGAAGCTGATTTAAAGCTGGTTTTGGGTAAAATTTAAATACAAGCTTTCAAACTTAGACCGACAAAAAATTCAAGAACATATGAAATTAATTGAAAATGAATTTAGCACTTTCATAACGTACCAATTTTCGAATTCCTACAAGTTAATATATACATATGAAAAATTAATGTACTTATTCTAGAAGTCCGAAGCAGGACATCATACAAAAAAAAGGGATAAAATGCACCTTAACCATTCTATGAAACTTTTCATGGCTTCAACATGCGGCATACATCTAAACAACCAAGAACCCATCGGAACACAAACTCTAAAAGATATGATTGCGCTTTCATGAAGTTGGTATTGTGTAGTTTATAAATAATGATTTTTCCTTGGAAATTTTTCAGAATCATTTGAATTCTCAGCTGCTAAAAAAGTTGGTACTGTCTTTGCTTTGCCAACAAATTCCTAAATATAGACCAGGCTTTAGGTCTAAGGGATCTGATCCTACTGGTTATCCACGCTAAACAACTATCAGGCATCAAAGTAAAATATCACTCCAATCTACTACATAAATTGCCAAAGAAGATATTGAAATTAAAGATGTATCAACCAAAAATACTAGCCTTCATTATATATATTAAGACGATTAAACGATGATCGTAGGACTAACGGGTTGCAAACATAAGGAATTCATCACATCCTTATGAACTAGCAGTACGTATTAAGATAATCAGGTAACATGAACTTAAGCCTATACGTTAACTGAAAATTCTGTATCCGCATTAGTTAAATCAACAGAAAGAACTTTGTTGGAAACCTTTGCAAATAGGGCATATGATTCTTGACAGTATATGTATGCTTTTTCTAGTACTTCAAACTGGATAGGACCTCAAGTCAGTCATTTAGATGGACGTGGATTTCTTAATGGAATTGTTCTAATGAATTCTACTTGCAGGAACATCATGGAGAATTTCATGAGTTAACTCTTTACTATTTTCATCCCCGTTGCCAGCAATAAACTCGTGTGATCGTCACATGAATGTTATACTAAGCCTAAATAAATTCATCGGTGGGCATTCATCTAACTGAACAAAAATTACTGACAATTTTTATGCTGAGATTTCTCTACAGAATCTGTCAACAAAGGCAACAGAAACCACAAAAGATAACTCAAAAACATTTCGCACAAAGTAAAAGATGGTTTGTTGAACCCAGAAGATATTAACGAAAGCGTATTAATTTGATGGAGAGCTTGAAACAAGTATTACCGAGTTCTCTAACCTGGCCGCGATCTACTTATGCATGAAAACCAGTGTTGAACTTAGACTGAGCAATTTCTTGGCATAGCATGCAATTAAGATTACAAAAATTGGAGTACCTGATACCTCATCAAGAAATAAAAAATAGAGTTATATATTTTTTATTGCACACAATCACCCGTACGATTTTATTTTATTTTTAACACGGAAAGAAAGATTTGTATCAAAGCCCCAAACATAACATACATATAGGTTTGTCGGAGGACACAAAGGACTCTATGTAAGAAGGTGGTATAACTCTAGCATACTTGGCTAGTTCATCGATCACGCATAGCACATGGTGTTATTTCCTCTTAATCAAATTTCTTAACGATATGCTTGATGGGTACAAGCTCAAGGGGATATTTCTTATGAACACCACTCTGATGATACCTCCATGTTCATGTCTTCCTTCTTCACTCCATTTGGTAATTCCCAGTCGAAAGCATACAATAAATTGGCAAGAACAAGCTCTGTTAACACAAGTCCCATGTTCATTCCAGGGCAAGCCTTTCTACCTCCACCAAAAGGTAAGTATTCGAAATATTTAGTTACGGCGAAATCAATAGAGCTATCTTTAAACCTCTCTGGCAAAAAAATTTCTGGATTTTGCTAATACTGAGGATCTCTCCCGATTGCCCATGCATTTACTAGGACTGTTGTTTTCGGGTATACATCGTATCCATCGATCCTACTGTGCTTCATGCTTTTTCTAAGCAACAAAGAATTTCAGGGGTGAATCCTTAAAGTCTCTTTAACTACCATTTTTAAGCATTGGAACTTATCGAGGTCTGATTCTTCTACCTTTCCCTTTGATCCCACAAAGTTTCTAATCTCTTCTTGAACTTTCTTCATTGCTTCTGGATTTCTAGCCAGCTCTGTCATTGACCAACTCGCTGTTACAGATGGCGTGTCTACTCCACCAAGAAATATGTTCTGATTGTATTGATTCATAAAAATAAAATGTCGTTAGATTATGCTCAAGCTAGCCAAAGAATTTTTGGAAATCAGTAGACGAAAGAAAAACAGGTTACTTACCATAAGAATTGCTTTGATATTGTCATTTGCAAGACGAATCTTACTAGTTTGATCATTTTCTTGTTTGAGCAAAACATGTATGAGATCTTCATGCTCCGGTTTTTGTCTCACCAGGTTGAGACGATGTTCGTCTATCATTTGTTGAAAAAATTCATCCAAATCATGAAAAACTTTTTCGATTCTACGATTGGCTCCAGTGCTCCTATCAATAAACCAACCAACCTTAGGAAAGAAGTCGGTGGCATAGAAACCACCCAAAACAGACAAAGCCTCATCAAGGAATTTTGTAAGTCTTCCATTATATAGGTTATACTTTGACCAGTTGCGATACCAAAAGCAACTCTACAAATAGTTTTATGCGTAAAACTTGCTAACATTTCAAATACATCAATTGGAGAACTAGTATTAGAAGAAGGTGATATGGAATCAATCAAAACATCAATTTCCTCTGCCCTGACTACCTTAAAAAAGATTCCACCGTTTTCGTGCTCAAAAGTGCATGCAAACATATTTTACGAATCTCTATCCAATATTCTCCATAAGGTACATTTGCGATGTCTAAATAATAATACGAAAGACGTTTTGCTCCAGCAAGTGGTGGTCTAGCACAAAACTCAAGATCATGTGTTTTCAAGACTTGTTCGGCAGCTTCAGCGGAGGAGATTACGACTGTCGGTACACTGCCAAATTGTAGAAGCATCAGTGGACCATATATTTTTGATAATTTTGATAGTGCTTGATGAGGTGGTTTTGCAAGTTGATGCAAGTTACCAATGATCGGATGCTTAGGAGGACCAGGTGGAAAGTTGGCTTTTTTCTTATCACTAATGAATGTAATGAGAAAATATAGAGGAAGGAGAATAAGGGGAAGTAGAAGAAGGAAGTTATAAGGAAGAAACTCCATGCTTATCTTTTGTGTTGTGAATGGTGGTGTTTTTACGTAAGGTATTAGCGAATATGATTGACTATTTTGTTTCGACTAAACATGTTTGCAATGTTAACCACAAATTACTAATGGCTCGGTAGCTGGGGTAATATATAGCAATTGCAACTGTAAGGTCCACTATAGAGGAAATGGAAGTCCTCTCAATCGCTTGAATTGTGCTCAAGTCAGTATGAGTCTGAAGAAAATAAAACCGGTTCATTAAAATGACTTGTACAAATACTCTAAAAACTATGTGTACCAATCTCATCATTCAGTTTCGTACACGCTGCAAATAATTGACGGACGGACATACTGCTACAACCAGCAGAGGCGGTTGCGTGGAAGCTCCACCTCCAGTTAATAACACGCACATGCAGAAACTTTCTCAATCGGTACCCTACGTACCTTAAGCTAAAAACGGAAAAACCGAAAAAACATACGTAATATCTCTTTTTCTGGACATATTGGCAGTTGGGTATTTGACTTAAAAGAGCTTTTAATGACGTTGAAGTGGATGGATTTCAGCATTTGTTGCTCCTAGTGAGTGAGCTCCCTCCAACACTAGAGGATCGCGAGCCAGACTTAAAGAAGATGGAGACTAACAAATTAATGATGGTGTTTACTCTGTCAAGTCACTATACGCACAGCAAATTGATTCCGACGTCCTTATTTTTTGCCCCACTCTTTTACTTAAAACAACTAGCTCCAAAGATCAATCGTATGGAAGATTAAAAACTGTCGATGGATCTTTTAAGGAAAGGTATGCATTTGCATAATTCTGTGTATTCTCTGTGGTGACGAGGAAGAGAATAATGGCATTGCAAGGTAGCTAGAAGGGTTTGGGTTTGTATTACTCCAAATTAAGGGTTGGTATTGGGTGTTTCCTAGGTCTATGTTCGATCTTGCTTGAGTTGGCGTCCTAATGGTTTATCTAACTCTGGACGTAGGATTAATTGGCCATTAATTTCCGCAATAATTTCATGGGTCCTGTGAAAAAAATGCAATAAGTGTATGTTTGAAAAGGATTATACTTTTAAAATGGATGGAGACTAGAACTTTGTTAATTTTTTTGGACAAACGTTGCGATTCATTCTTTAGTTTACATTACATATCAATTTTTCTCGTTCTAATTTAGAGTGTGACAATATTTTTTCTGTAAATTCTTGTTTTTTTTTTTCTTTTCTTGAAGCATATGTAAATTCTTTTTATTAATAAATTATTATTCGCTATGATTACCATTCGTGTTGTCACCAAGTCTTGTAACTAAACCATCAAATCTCCAAAGTAATCCTAGGTTCTAATATGATTGATGATTGATTAGCTCATTGGAAAAATAAATTAGTTACAGTGTTACACATTGTCACATTGGCATTTAAGTCTTAAAAAAGAAAACAAAAGACACTGATCCAGTTAGTGTAACTGTTATTTGTTATTGTTAAGCATTAGTGTAACTGTTAGTTACAACAGTTAACAAAATATCACCTGGTAGTTATGCCCTATATTGATATTCTACTTGTGGTGGGGGGCTCTCCATATCCACAGTTAATATGGCCGGTCGATTAGCCATATACTTCTCGTGTAGCGTGTCTAAGAACGGACCAAATGCTTCTCCACCTCAGAATTAACAGAGAAGGGTCCTTTAAGAAATGAGTGCGACTCTTAAGGAGGGGCATTAACGGTTGTTTGGACCATTTTTATTGGTCCACGCCTAGCTTTTTGGCCTGTAGAAGTACTGAAGTTGTTCAGCACATTATCAATGTGTCTGAAATCATTATAAAAAAAAGGCAGTACAATTGGGGTGATAGATTGGGCACAAGAATTGATATTAGGGAGATTAAGAACAGGAGATTCAGGCTGTTCAGCCAAACCCATTTCTTCATGGGGTCAAATTCAAGAAATTACCTCTTATGTCCGTATAAAACAATACATTTTTACGAAAATCCTACCAAATTTACACTTAAAGTAAGAAAACAAGTGGTACATAGTACAGATTTGGAGGTAATTTTAGGTGTGAACACTTTTTTTATGCGATCAGTTGGAAACATCCTGTATGATGACCTCAACATAGGTAAAGGCGTTATTCCTTTAGTACAATTCTTATGCTTAATTACTTTAAGCTTGGAGAACAGAAATCGGCTATTCCATGCTGTTCACAGTTCTGACAGCATGGAATATTCGTATGCTTAATTACTTTAATTTTAGGTGTGAACACTTTGAGCTACAATATTCTTGGCTTTGTAGGTTTGGTAATGGAGTTTTATTTGAATAGGAAAACCAACTCATGGCACTAAAGAAAAAGGTAATGGTGCAGAGTATTTTTCCTCGACTCAAAATAAGGTTTTTCATTTTTCTTATTGTGGTCTAAGGATATAAGAGTAAGGGCTATGGGATAGAATAGTCTATCCCTTTCAAAATGGGTGAGAGCGTACCTGATAGAGGGGAAAAGCCACCGTGGGATAGATGGTCAAGAGCGTATGCGGCATACAATTGGCCGTGCAAAATAAACCAAACCAAACTATTCTGAACAGGAGAATGAAAATCCAATGGTTACATTTACACTATGTGAAACCCCACAATCCCAGACCCTAAATTAACATTCTATCTGTGTAGGGATATAGGTCCCACAAATAATCAAATTGAATCAAACGGTTAATAATAGCTATCAACAACCCGTATAAACAGTTCGATCACCTCTATTTGAAAAAACAGTTTAAACGGGTAACACTATGCCGTCTGTTTTCATTTTATATCTTCACGGCAAACAAAATGCCGTTTAACTTCTCTTTTACTCATATGGAAAATAATGTGTCGTATAGTGAACACTTTCACTCACTCCTTCATTAGAAAGAGAAGGTGATCGAGTTTGGGATGAAAGGGGTTTGCCGAGTAGGTTCAAATTTGATAAAATCTTTCATTTTGAAAGAGAATCTCGACCAAATAGCCCTTGCTCTAAGGAGGTGTTCCACTAAAAATAAGGTGTTTCAGTAATACACTATCCTATTTTGACCAAGGTAATAACAACAAGCGTTTGTAGTCCAACGATTAGGATAATCGACTTCCCAGCAATAGTCCCGTCCCGGGTTCGACTCCTCGCAGAACTTTTTTTAAAGATTTTTTTCACAAATTTCTTTAGCTTTAAACCAATTTTCCTCAAAACATAAATATGACATGCTTCATTTATGGTATTGTACATCATGTTTAATCACATTGCATTTCGCCATGGAGCCAAGTTCTAAACATGACTTTCTGCTGGTAACCATTAGGTAATACTTCGTAAGTACAGTTTTTTTCATTTACCGGAATGCTAATATAATGCTAAATAAAAGATTGTCAATGTCCTACTAAAATGTGTGATTTTAGTTCCACGAAGTTGGTGTTCTGTGAGTTTATAGATAACGCTTTTTCCCTGGAAAATTTTCAGCACACATTCCTATTCTAGACCAGGCTTCATATCTACGGGATCTGATCCTACTGGTTATCCACACTAAAGAACTATCAGGGATCAAATAACCAAAAGAAGATATTGAAAAGTTGCATCAACCACAAATACTAGCCTTCACACAAGAGCAAGATTGTACCTTCATGCTGTACATCCAGACAATTAAATGATGATCTAGGACTAACAGGTGTTGCAAGCATAAAGAATTCATCCCATCCTTCTGAATCCTGCAGTATCAAGATAATCAGGTAGCAAAAACTTTAACGTACGTTATCTGAAAATTCTGTATCCTGAAATAAAGTTGCATAAACGCATTAGCTTAGCTAACAGAAAGACCTTTACTACATAAAAAAACATCTTTGTTTTAAAGAAACAAATGTCGTGAATACAGAACATGTTAATAGCACGACATTTTTTTCTGGAGAGAAAGTTGAGGATCTAATTTTCTACTTGTCAGCACCGATAACTATTTTCGGACGTAGTAGTTATTATACAATTGAGAATGCTGTTAAACACCGCTCTACTTTGATTGCTGAAAAGTTGACAGAGTACTCAAGATAGTAATCTGTTAATGACAAAACAGCTCAGCTCTTCAGTGTATTAGTATATACTCTGCTCCAGGAATCATATCGGCCGCAGTTGGAGGTAAGTTATTTCTGGTAAACTCCTGCCTAACTTTTGCATGAGTTTCAGCCTCATGTTGGAATGATTTAACAAGTCGTTGAAGCTCCAACTTCCTTATTTGGACCTGTCCTTCAGTGACGGGTCTTTTAAACCCTAGGTACAATATTCCAACTGCAATCAATATGATACCCAACAGGACGAGGAGACCAGAAAAAAGAGCAAATGCATATGGAGTATTTTGAGCCCCAGGCATTCCATCTACATTGATCCCAAATAATCCCGTGACTATCGAAAGAACAAGACCGCAACCTCCGAATACGGTCAAATTGTGGGTAACACGAAGGCTCTTATCCTGCAACCATGAACGGACAGTACTTTGCATAACATCTTGAATAGTAAAGAGTCGACCACGAACTGCTTCTTGTTCCTCAATCATTTCCCTTGTATTCTTTCGAATCCCTTCCAACAATGTTTTTGCTGCATTACCCCTCAAGTGTTGGAGAAGCTCAAATATGATTTCTTCTCTGGCATGCAGTGACCATTTAACCCTGATCACCTGTCTTGACAGCTTCCTGATTTCCTGGTTCAGAATTACACTGAATAGATTCATATCCTCATGGTTTCTCCTGTCCATAAATTTCAATTCAATTTCATCTGCTGCACCAAATATGGATTTGCGAAACAGCCTATCATCCCAACGAGAAAGGCGGCAAGCTAGTTGCGCTATTACTTCATGAATTGTTCTTGGTGAACTGCTACCACCAGTGGCAAGAAGCTCCTGAACTTCGGTTATACCTAAAACATTTATGTTTGAAGCAGTTCCTTTAACATGCAACACAGATATTAAAAAGTTCTGCGCTTTAAAGGATCGAAGTACAATAGGTATGTCATCCTCGTTAACAAAAGGATCACCAGCTGATTGCCCTAACAACTCGAATAATATGCCACCTGCAACCCTAACTGGAACCTCGTACAAAAGGTGTTTCATGCGATCACTGATCAACCGACTTTCATCTCTCAAGGCAAGACTAATGGCCGGATGTAACCACTGAGCATTGGTTAGCCATGAATCTATGAATTTATGACCCGCAACCACATGACACCACCATGTAGGCCCTGCTGCCCGTTCCCAGTAAGGAGCTGCAACATCCGCAACCGTTAAATCATCCTCATCGTCCATGAACTCAGTAGACTGTGAGGTCCATCCACCATCAACTTGAACTGTTTGGGCAAGTTCAGCAATTCGATCCCAACCAATTGGTACCCAATGACTTCCTATAGGTTTATCCATTTTTTGGCTTTCTGAAGAAGAAATTTCATCCGACCCAACCTTTATGAGTGATTCAAAGTCTAGAAGATCGATATTTTGGACACCATGAGCAGAAGAATTAGCTGTACCGATAGGCACTTGCTTGGGGTCTTTACCATTGATATGTCGATCAACATTTGTCCTCGAACCAGATTTTAAGACAGTGGATTGCTTCCTGGCCCCTCGAATAAACTCAAAAGCACAAATAAGCCCATCTGTCCACAGTTCACTCCCTGGCATGTTCTCTTTAGTGCCGCTTTTTGAACCATTGTCTTGTTGCTTCATTTTACTGCTCATAGAAGCAATATTTGATTAATTTCCAACCGTGGATTCCATCGACTAGCCTAAGCTTTCAGTTTCAGCAAAGTATCGACTCATACATATATAACACAATCCAACTTGGATTATAACCAAATAAATATTACGACTATAATCATACCTTTCTTAGTTTTACACCCTGGATCTTTTGCAAAATGAATAATAGCAACCAAACTTATAAACTCCGAAAAGTGTACAATAGCCAACACCTGAAACATTTAAATCCATGTTATGAATCACCTAAAAAACAGCAAAACAATCCTATCCAAGGCCTGTGTTATGAATTTAAACTATATGTGTACAGTTTCAATTTAAATGTATGTGAACATACAACAGTTTCTGATTTGGCAATACAGAATCAGGTAAGCTCACTTGTAATCTAATGAAATTTTAGAAGTCCAACTACACTGGAATTAATCGAAAAAAAAAGGGTTTGACACTCAACTAATGCAATTCTATGTATCACATCGAATTAATCAGAACAAAGGAAAAGCTAATGCAAATAATGAAACCTGGTATTCAATTTCATCTAATTTCTCCACAAATCATCAAATCTCATCAAATTTCTTTCAATTGATACAACTAAAAGTTAATAAAAATCATCCGAACAAAATAAATCCCATCCAAGAAATTAAACAAAACAATAAACAAGAAAAGGAATAGATTACAATTTTGAGGTAGTTATTCATTACTTACTGGATAAAGATTTGGACGTAACTGAAGGAGTAATCCAGGAATCAATCTGAAGGAATGTTACAGAGAATCTACAAATTTTGGGGAGAATATGAACAGAGACCACTGAGAGTTTAGGGCAAGGAGACCTGAAGAAGGAACTGGAAAAGATTAGAAATGACCTGCCTTGACTCTTCTATCTATGATGGTCTTGTGAGTCAGTCGGTGAGTTGACGGGCTGTTACCTACTTTGACTGAAAGTTTTCTTAATTAAAGTTGTTGTGTAAACTGGAGAATTGATAGTTTTACCATGGACTGGGCCTCGCGAGTTGTCGGGCTCTCCCTCAACGGGATCAAAGGCACCCCAGTGATAAAGGCTGATGACTCCTAAGAAATCTTATTGACATAAAAAATGCTCCCTACTAATTCACCAGTTGAGGGCAGGGGCGGAGCCAGAAACTGTATTAAAGGGAAGCAAAATATTTTTGTAGGGTGCAAGATAGTAAAAGTAGGCTTAAGAGCTTTCGAAAAAATAAATAAAGATTTCAAAGAGTGAAGGAGAGAACCAAAGGAAGCTTCAAGGCAAGGTGATATTTACTTTTTTGCACATTTATTTTGATTGTTTACACTTCCTTGCCATGTCTTTTACTTTATCAAAAGCCTTAAACTACTGCTTTTTTTTTTTTTTTTGAAAGAAAAGGTTAAGATTTTATTGAAAAGGAAAAAATCCATCCTACAAAGCAGCAAATTACAAGCTCAAAAGATGGTTCTCAATATCAAAATACGACTCAGCCTTCGTAAAGAGAAGCGTCCCAATTGAATAACAAGTCACTAAAGCCGATATCTTTGAACCAAGAATGAAGCTTCCCCCATTGAAAAATCAACATTTTGATTTCAATAATCATCATCTCCTTATTCCTACTTCTTTTCTTTGCCATCACTCTTTTGTTTCTTTCATACCATAATGCCCAACTAATCGCAAAAGGAAGGATATACCAAATCTTTTTTGCTAGCCTTTTGCAGTTGTTAGAGTGCCACTGCAGAATTTGATCTTCGAACTCCATTTGATGCACCCATCCTGGATCAAGAGAATGAGAAAAATGTTCTCATATGCTTTGTGAGAAGCTGCACTGGAGGAGAGAGTGATTCATATCTTCATCAACTTGATTGTAGAAGCAACAACTAGTTTCTTGTATTTCAGAGCCTCTTTTATTTAGATTATCTGTAGTAGGAATTGCATTTTGAATTGCTAACCAAACTAGCAGTTGTGCTTTGTTCTCTTTTGTACACTTTATCTCCAATGTACAAATTGTTTTTGGGTTTTTTTATCCTTCAAGTACTCGAAAGTTAACCCTAGCCTAGGAGGAGAATTTCATGAATGTCCACATTCTCACCAGCTCATTCCTTCCCAACATTATATAGGTTGGATGACCATATGACTAGAACTTGCAATTTAGACAACGTTTCCTCATTACAACTGTAATAGGCGACAATCCAGTTCGCCTACTTATATTATCTGTACTAGATGTGCACCCGTGCGTTGCACGGGTTCAGATTACCATCTCATGCAAGATATTTTATTTTATTTTAAAGAAGACTATAAGCGACATAATCCTTACGAACATTAGGTTCAGGAAGTTGACACCGATTATAACATAAGGGTACCCACAAAAGAGTATATAAAAAAACATGTTAAGCCTCTAGCAAATATATAAGAGCATTTGAACCTAAGTCATAATTTTCCCTTCACCGTTCTCTAATATATCTTTTACCAAAAGCTCCACAAACTTGAGCCCCTAACTTCCGTGTAAAGAGAGCTAGATAAGAAGATATACCTTGGAAAGAGGGATCCAACTGATATATCTATGATATATCTAGTTTTGAGTCACAAACCTAGACAACAAAACATAAGTAAGAACATGATATGCTCTGAACAAACACTCAATATATCAATTCCAAATGAAAAAATGTCCTATTGCAAAAGAGAGCTAGATAAGCAGGTATACTCTGCAAAGAGAGATCCGACTAATATCAATATCAAAATAGCTATATATGGCCTGACTTTAAATGAAGTGTTAAATGAAGAGCAAGAAGCATATCTATTGCACTTAAATAACAACCTAGGAAGTACATGACTTGAGAAATATATTAAAATTACGAATTAAACATAAGAAGACATTAAAATAAGAAGTTCTCGACTCCATCTCACTAAGAAAGGGAAAACTCAAGGTATTGATTCTGTTCAATACCGATCTTTACTTACTCATGTAAAGGCATTTCCAGGATTTAGACATTCTCCTATTAAAATGATAGGTGGAATCAAGAAAGGAAACCCAGAAATAGTTGAGCAAGACAACATCTGCATCTCAATAGATTAAAGAGAACAACACCACAAAGTTTGGATTATTTTGTTCATACCGCGAAAAAGTACAAAATATTAAAACGTGTATATAATTACCACTTAACTATTTAACATTCACAATGAAAATGTTTTCATAGTATGGTTAAAGTTATCCTGGGAAGAAAATTTTCTTACCAGGTGAAAACTAAGAGTTCACATTTTACATTAAAGAGCCCTTGCTTACTGCCATAATAAGCAAGACAATCTGAACCATTAATCAGCAACTTGTCTTTGATGACAACCTAACACTTCATATATTCATACTACTTGCAAGGTATGTGCACTTCGCCTTACAGCTTCGCACAGTTCACCTACCGGCTAGTTTAAGCCTGTGATGATGATGCGAACACCGAATGAATAACACCAGTAGTTGTTGACCACTAAGCTTCCCAAATTTAAGCAATAATACATAGTGATTCAATGTATGATCAATTAAAGGATCTTATCATATGATTTAATCCAGCAAACCAAATCAGTCATGATTTTTTTCAATATACCCATTTCAATATCAATATGCTCGATTATAAGAAAATTCGTTAATCTAAGACTAACAATACATTCTCTTCATAGTGATTGCCATACATACTATTCACAAAGCGGTAGTAACTACAACACTTCTGGTAATTTACCACCTACGAAATCAGTACGATTACCATTGATCTGATTCTTAGCTTCTCCCTGTAAAGTCACCTTGATGTTTGACCCACTATCATTCAGAAGGTTCATACCAAATAATTTTTTTAAATCTGTGCATACCAAATTTTTTTTTTTTAAATATGCTAGGTCATTAAGAGTTAGGTTAAGAAGAAGACAACGAAGAAAATGGAAAAAATAAAAAATAGATAAGTAATCAACAAATCAAAACTGGTACCTTCAAAATAAAACAAAATGGTTAGGATTTATTGATTCGAAGAACAAAGAGACAGAAAAGAAGTGGTAAGGGTTTACCTGTAGCAGAAATCGTACCCGCAAACTAAAACCAAACAAAAATAATTAAAACAAAACATATGTCCAACAAATTTATATCTTTAAGGTGAAACCTCTCCGTCGCCCATTTTGCAGTCAATCCAAGCCATATATCCTATATTGCACACAGTATCTTCCCGCTATCGGTATACTTAGTATAGTAATAGGTGATAAAAGTAAACCTGATAGTGGTCCTTGGTCGCAATTTAACACTACAAATCAAAACCAAAATCAAATCCAAACCCATAAAGAACTAAAAATCAAAAATTATAGATGATCCAATCAAAATATATCTGTCCATGCATCTCTGGAATAGGTTCGCTCACGGTTTTTAGAAATTGTTTCAAGATTGGATTAGAGTTGAGATTAGATTCATTATAAAAAAAAATAACAAAAAACGAATAAGTAAAAAAAAAACAAAGCAGTAATCACCTGTTGCATTCTTCTTCTCCAATTTCCGCCCGTGAAAAATACTCACCTATAACATTAATAGATGAGTGAACTAAACGAAGTTCAGGAAAACAAAAAAGGGAGAAGAAGAACAGCCGAAAAAAGAAAGGTCGTGTGTTAGGGTTTTGTTGAAAAGTATTTTAATTTGGCTACAGTAAAAAGAATAGGTTTGGTTATTGGACGCAAGTCTCAGCTTTTTTCCAGGTCTGATATTAGACTTGGTGGCGTACCCATACGAATAATCGGTTGTGTGAGAAAATAGGAGGTTTTTATTGGTCGAAATATAATTTGGTGGGGCTAGAAACACTAAGAAGAGAGCTTTGTTCAGCTTTTAACCACAACAGAGAAAATTCACCTGAAATCATATTATTATTAATAATTGTAAGATCCAGAATTATTATTTTACTGGTAATATACCAAAGTAACTTTTCGACTCAAATTTGCGTTGTCTAGTTGGCGTCAGAGATGGACCTAGCCAAAGGCTAAACTAGGCTGTATGCCTGTATCTCGTCTTTAGTTTTGGCCCTACAAAATTTTATTTTTGTTAAACCCATCTAGGTTATGTAAATTGTAGCATGTGTAATTTTTAGCTCATGTTAAAGAAAGGTTTAAAACGAAAAATATTATTCTTCTCACCTTATTTTTCTTCAATAGATAGCATCCCCTTTATTGTTATTAATTTGTTCGGTTTAATCTTTATTTGTCTATCTATCTAGTATTCTATTGGTATATCAAGGCTGCCCGCTAATTTAAGTTTCATTCTAAAAATTTGTTGCACCCTTAGGGCATTTTCCAATGGTTAAAAATGCTTGGTCCGCTTCGGCGTTTATTTGGAAATTTCCTAAATGTATTTACATATCCTACGTGTATTTGTCAATTTTTTTCTTCTGATGACCCAACCAAAACCACTAAATGTAGTCAATTTAAGATCTCGGTCCGTCTTGGTTTTGACCGAGACACCGAGATAATTTTATTTTTTGGAAGTTCTTGGTTAAATCTCTGAGTCTTTATTTTCAACTTTTATATATGTAATATGGATGTGCAGCATTTTACACACTAAGCATAAGTTAAGCTTGTAAAGATATAAAAAAAGCAAGATAGTGACTAAATGCAACCTTAGTTTTGAACATATACAACCGCCAACTAAAAAACAAAACTTTTAATAACCTTTGTGTTTATGGCGCTCGTCGTTTTCCTATTATTTTTCCCCCTGAAGCATCTAATTAGTGATGTTACAGATCAGTGATGGCTTCCTATAATATAAATATGTAACTCTTTTTTCACCTAATTCAAGTTACAAAAACAAATCTCATTCAAAGGATATAATCATAGCTAACCGAATCCCTAATTTGGCAAAGAAGAACCTGACATTTGGGTTCTCCGTAATCTGTATTCGTGTGTAATGATGCAAACTAATCCAATGAATGTTACTTTGATCCTATGATGATTTCAAGAAAATTAAGATTGATGTTCTTTTATATTTAATAATCCTTTTATTTGATCCTATGATTTCAAGTAATCAAAAGTTAATCTCATTTGAGTTATATCTAATCGACTACGAGATTAACTGTCCACCCATTATTTCATGAACATTCAAATCATGGTCGTGAATTCAAAGTAACATAACATCAGAGATGGTGATGACAATGTAGGTTTTGTTCACCTACATTAGGTAGGTCTACAAATACTTTGTTGTTGTTTTTTTAAAAAGGTTGTATTTAACTTTGTAAGGGCTGTATTTACTAGTTTTTTTTAAAAAGTAAAAAGAAAGAGAGCTTCTTAAAGTACTAATAACAAGGACTGTAAGCAGCAGTGGTATGGAAGCAGTGGTGGCTGAGATTCTCTTTCATTTTTTACAGTGGTGTTAACTCTTGTCTTCTTCCATGGGTTTATCTAAGAAGGCTATGAGTTGGGTTATCCTTTTAACAGTGGTGTTATTATCTATCTTAACAAGTGGTTTACCAATTAGAACAGTGGTGTTCATTGTAGTACATTATCAAGATCCTTTTTAAAAATCTCATATCATATCATTACCAGTATTTCATATCAACCCATTACCAAACCAAGGTAGGTTCCACATCAATGGAGATCCTCAGACACATAAGGTTAATTCTTGAATTCTGCATAGCGCAAAAGCACAGTATATGGGTATTTCAAATTTCATTTTCCTAATTTGAAGCCCTATAATCATGCAAAAATCCTAAGCTAATATACTCGTTTTAGCTGGCATACATTAGGCGTCATTTGTGTTAAAAATTGAAAAAGCGGGGGTACAACAACCACACCCAATATTTCGTTTAGGCAATCTGTATGGACAAACTCCAATATAATTCCAAGAGAATCAACTAGATAGTCAGACTCAATAAATGAAAATATATCCAAGAGTTGTATCTCTGTTTCACAATGTAATCATCAAATCAAACAGATAGAAATCCGCGAGCCTGATTATTATGTGAAACAACTTGAACGGGTACCAAAGACCAATGTTCAAGTTTCAATCAATTTATATCAACAACCAAAGGTTGGATTATCTAATTGATTGAACTACTCACAACCTGTGATATTTCAATTATATAAACAAATATAATGCGGAAAAAATTCAACACAGACACCAGAAATTTTGTTAACGAGCAAACCGCAAATGCAGAAAAACCTCGGGACCTAGTCCAGATTTGAACACCACACTGTATTATTCCGCTACAGACTCTATCCTACTACAAGTTAACTTCGGACTGGAATGTAGTTGAGCAATAACCAATCTCACACTGACTAAGGTACAATAGCGTTCCTTACGCCTCTGAATTCGAGCAGGACTCTACACACTTGATTCCCTTCGCTGATCTCACCCACAACTAAGAGTTGCTACGACCCAAAGTCGAAGACTTTATAAACAAATATGTATCGCACAGAAAAGTCTATTGAATAGATAAATTCCTCTCCCATAGAAATGCCTATGAGTTTCGTTTCGTCTTTTGATAAATTAAGGTGAACAGGAACCAATTGATACACCAGACTTATATTCCCGAAGAACAGCCTAATAATATCAATCACCGCACAATAATCTTAATCACACAGTAGCGAAACAAGATAATGTGGACTCACAAACGATGAGATGAAGATGTTTGTGACTACATTTTATCTTGCCTATCGGAGATTAAATCTTGAGCAAATCTTAGAGAAGATAGCACTCAATACGATAGAATACAGCAAGATCAGAACACGCAACTACAAAGAAAATAGTTAGGTATGGCTTCACAATCCCAATGAAGTCTTTAAGTCGTTTACCTATAATGGTTTTAGTAAAAACCTAGGTTAAAGGAGAATTGACTCTAGTCGCAACTAGTATCACACAAGAGGTGTGGGGATTAGGTTTCCCAGTTGCTAGAGTTTTCCTTTATATAGTCTTCAATCAGGGTTTGCAATCAATGTTACCTTGGTAACAAATCATTCAATATTCATCGTCAGATGAAAACCTGATTAGACTCAAGCTAATATCTTTCAACTGTTAGATCGAACTTAGCTTGTGACAAACAAATGAAAAGTGACTTCATTTAGATATGGGTAACCGTACCTAAACGTGTACACCTTGTTGGCTCAACAATAGTTAACCGAAGTTAGCCATATTAACACTTTCATATCAACCTTGTTCATCTCAATCACAACTAGTTCAAATGACTCAAATGAAACTAGTTCTAGAGTTATTCAATTTATTATATTCTCATAGAAGTATATTAGACACAATTGAAGCAAAATCGATTTTGATTCACTCGAATCAATTCATGAACATTATAGCCATGGTTTGTAAAAGATTGCATTCCTTAATTTATAAATGTATTAGTTCATGAACAAACCGATTTTAGAACATAACCCACTCAAGTATGCAAACGGGTACGCATAACTAAGTAGCTGGACTTGGTCTGGGTTCGCCAGTATGCGTACGGGTATGCATACTGTCGTACACCACCAAACTCAGTTAAATTCCCGGACTTGAAATTTACGCCGGTACGCATACGGGTATGCATACTAAGTTCCCGAACTTTTAACTAACCAACCAGTACTCATACGGGTATGCATACTATGGTTCCCGGACTTGGAATAACTTGCAACAGTTAGCATACAAGTGCGCATACTATGCTATATCCAATCATGGTTAATTGTTCTACACTCTCATTTCAATCATTGAAACATTCTTGGAAGACGGGAATAGCTGTCTCACACAAACTATTAGCTTCAAATCAATTTTCAAGTGATCGAATGATCAATACGAAACATTCCGAATCTACATCAAATGACTGTCTCACACAAATCATGTAAGATGTTACCAGGCGATTTTCACATGATCATCTTTTGACTTTCGTCAAGAATATAAGATGAACTTGGTTAAAGAGAAAGCTTACCAACACATATTTCGATAATATGTAAGCGAGTTAAACTCAGCTCGAAATATCAAATGTGTATAATCGAAATTTATATAGCTATACGACTTTTGTCTCAAATAGGAGATAAAGTAGATAGACTTTTAAGTGATATATGAGTTCAAGTCTCCACATACCTTTTGTTGATGAAGTTCCACAAGCTCCCCTTAGTAGTTCTTCGTCTTCAATCGATGAACGCCGTGGAGTCTAAAGATCAATTAAACTTTCTATCCTAATCCGAGACTTAGCTATAAGTAGACTAGAAATTAAGACTTATAGTTTTGGCAACTAAACTTGACAAACAAGCTTCAGATAGCAACGCTTGCGAGTTCGACCGAGCAGTGATCTAATAAAAACAGAAACCTAACCTTCTTCTATTCCTATAAGAATAGGTCGTAGCCGATGTGAGAGAACAAGAAACCCTAAGAAAAATTCTAAACCTTCATTTCGCTATGTAAGCTTTGATTGTTATTGTTGTGAGATATCAGCGAACATTATGTCTCAAGTTTCCAAACTTCAACTCGTTGAGGTCACAAGGAGAATGCAAAAAACTAATCTGAATGCTAGTGGGTCAGAACTAGCTAGAAGAAATTTAATATCGGCTGAAGAAATCGAAGAAGCTGCATCAAAGTGGTCCAATTGCCTAATCGGAAATTTTTTCCCAAAAGATGAGGATGTTGAATCTAAGGACGTCATCAAAGAAGTTAACATAATATGGAGGAAGTACAAAAGAGTGTTGGTCAAAACAATGGGAGTTAACTTATATGTTTTTCAATTCAAGAGTGAAAAAGATACGGGGGATGTTTTAAAGGGATCTCCTTGGAACATTAAGGAGTGTCTGGTGGTTTTACAGCCGTATAACCAAAATTGAGTTGGAGAAATATGTGTTCACTCACCAAATATTCCCAATTATTTTCACTGGTCTTCAGTTTGAACATTTGGATGTTGGAATAATAGATAAGATGTGTGCAGACGTTGGAAAACAGATTTGTAAGAATAACAAAGATAGTTATACAATCAAAGGGAGGGTAGTAACATCTAACATTGAGGTTGATCTTGGCAAGCCAATGCTCAAAGGAAACTGGCTTATAATTGCAACAAGACAACATGTTTGGATCAAATATCAATACGATAGGAGACCAAGAAGCATATGCAAAAAAAGCTTGATGGTGGATCAGAATGACGATCGGTGTGAGGAGTTCGAGTATCTACTTTGGGTACAAGGGTTAACCGAGGAGGAACATGATCGACTATGTGCTGAGAATAAGGAAAAAATTAAGGAAGTACAGCGTGTTAACGAAGCTAAACTTGAAAATGGGCCAGAAACAAATAGCCCAGCTGAGATGCAGAAGGAAGTTGATGGGCCGGAATTTCTAATCGTATTCCTCTTCCTAGTCAGGGAGATAATGACTCTCCTGTTCATGTCCATTCTCCTCTCCAAGGAGCCCAAAATTCCAGCAAGAAAACTAGAAACCAGATCCCTGATAGTCTAGGATTGGCAACTTGTGAGAATTAACCAACCTACAGCAATGGTGATTTAAACATGGAAGAAGCTGAAAAAGGTACGATTGCAGAGGATCCCAGTTACCCTGCTGCTGCTGGTGATCAATCGAGCTTTGCGGATCAGGTTTTTTTCTAAATCTTTGAAAACAAGTATGTCAATTTTATTTGGTTTTTCAGCTATTTCATTGCCTCACCCTGATATTTCACATTCAATGGCTTTTTATTTTTCTTTTTTTTCCTTGAGTTATTATACTAGCCTTAATTTTATTACTGTCTACGACAATCATAAGTATACTCTAAGAACTGATTCTGTTTGTCTACTTTATTCTATTAGACAGGAAATTTATAGGAAGTTGCCTGAATTTTTATTAGCTGGTTGCAATATTAGAACAATGAAAGTCCTTTCTTGGAATGTCCAAGGTTATGGAAATAAGGACACTAGAAACTATCTGAAAGATATCATTAAATAAAACGACCCAAATATTATTTTCTTGTGTGAAACTAAATCCCATCAAAAGAAAATGGAAAGACCCATAAAACCATTGAATTTCCCTAATGTTTGGTACCTAAATCCTGTAGGAGTAAGGGGTGGCCTTTGCCTGTTATGGAAAGATGGTATTTCTCTTAGGGTTATTGATGCTAGGTTAATTATCATCAAATGTTTGGTCCAAATAGATGCTAGAGGGGATAAAACTCTGTTCTCTTGTATTTATGGAGCACTTGATGATACTGCTAGAGAGGAGCAACGGGATATTCTTCAAACTGCTAGTAATTTGCATAGGGATAGCTGGGTTGTTCTTGGTGATTTTAATTTTGTTTTGAGTAATGCAGAAAAGAAGGGTGGTTCACCAATCTCTCAATCTCAGTTAGATTATTTTGGAAATCTTGTGGGTTCGGTAGGTCTTTCGGATATCGGGATATTCGGGTAATCCCTTTACTTGGTCCAATAAAAGACGAGGAAATGAATTAATTCTAGAAAGGTTAGACAGAGCTTTTGCTAATGATCGATGTCTAGTTTCAATTTTTTCCCAACTCTATTGTCTATCATTTTATTCCATTTGGTAGTGATCATCCTCCAATTATGTTAACTAGTACTAAAACTGTAGGTGTAGCTAAGAAGCCTTTTAGGTTTAATAAATGCATGCTTAGAGATAACTCCTGCAAGCAGGTTATTGCCAGACATTGGATTCACGAGACCCAAGGTTCATATGCTTTTAAATATTCTAAATCTCTATCTTCTGTTAAACTTGGTTTTAGAGAAGGTTCCTGTAGATATATGATGGATTTTAATATGCATATTAGGAATACTAAAGCTGAAATTGAAAGGGTTAATAGTCCACCTCACTCAGTGACAAACTCTGAATTGTTATCTGATTTAACACTGAAATACTGGTATGATATTGAGCATGACTATTGGAGTCAAAGAGGCCAAGATGAAAACTTGGCCTTTGGTGACTCCATTACTAGATATTTTCATGAAAGGGCCAACTATAGGAAGAGGAAGACTCGTATAAAAACTCTCCAAAACACTTTAGGCATTTGGTTAACTAATAGACAGGCTATAACTTCTGAGTTAACTTCTCATTTCTTTAAAATCAGTAAATCCACTAAGCCTAGTATGTAGTATCCCTCCCGACTTTATGGATGATCTTCCTGCCTGTGTTAGCAATGAGGATAATACGAGGTTATTAGTTATTCCTAGTAGTGAGGAAATTAGAGATGTTGTTTTTAAAATGAAACCATGGACTTCTCCGGGTCCGGATGGTTTCCCACCTGGATTCTACCAGAAAATGTGGGATATAGTTGGCAACGATACTGTTCTTATGGTGCAGGCTGTCTTTCATTCTAAGTATATCATTAAACAATGTAACCATAACTTTATTTCTTTAATCCCAAAAGTTACGTGTCCTAGGAATGCTTCTGAATTTAGACCTATAAGCCTTTGCAACACTTTCTATAAAATTGTGTCGCAGATAATATCTAAAGGATTAAGGCCTATCTTGTACAAAATCATTAGTCCTTTCCAAGCCGCTTTTCTGCAAGGAAGACAAATGTCAGATAACATAGTCTTAGCTCATGAACTTGTAGATACCATGAAAAATAATAAAACTAGATA
The DNA here is from genome assembly GCA_023531105.1 of Papaver atlanticum. Lineage (NCBI taxonomy): Eukaryota > Viridiplantae > Streptophyta > Magnoliopsida > Ranunculales > Papaveraceae > Papaver > Papaver atlanticum. The sequence goes on from JAJJMB010004025.1 coordinate 945,305, forward strand.
TGTCTAAGGCATTTGATCGTGTCGAATGGTGTTTTGTTATTCACTCCTTACTAAAGCTTGGTTTAAATGATTTTTTTTGCAGATTAATTGAACAGTGCATCTCAACTATATCTACTTATGTGTAGCTAAATGACTCTCCAGGTGATATCTTTTATCCCGAAAGAGGTCTCCGATAAGGAAACCCTATAAGTCCATATCTTTTTATCCTCTGTATGGAATTTGCTTCCAAGTGTTTGATGTCGGCTGAGAGTAAGGGTCTTCTGCATGGCATAAAAGTTACCCGTGACTGTCCCCCTATTAGTCATATATTCTTTGCAGATGATTGTCTGATTTTCCTTAATGTTAAATCTAGTGAAGCTAGAGTTTTGCATGATATTATAAGGAGGTTTAGTAGTCTATCTGGTCAATCTATTAATTTTGAGAAGTCAGGGTTAGCTCTTAGTCCTAAAACCGACAATAGGATAAAAAATGACATTGCCAATATCCTGGGTATTAAAAGAATGGGATTGCAGGATAAATACTTAGGAGTCCTATTACTTCTTCAGAGGAACAAAATGGAATCCTTTAAACCTTTATTAGGAAATTTAGAGATAAGTTGGGTATTTGGAAACCAAAGCATCTAAATTTAGCCGGTAAAGCTGTTATGGCTCAAATTGTCTTAGGAACATTAGCATCTCACCATATAGCTGCGTTTCTTATGCCAAAGGACCTAACTAGGAGAATGGATTCCTATCATATGAGATTCTGGTGGAATCAAGATCATGAGTCTAGGGGTTTGATTCTTAGGAAGTGGGATTTTTTTGCCATTCCTAAAAAATTTGGTGGCCTGAATTTCAAAAAGTCGGATATTTTCAATATTGCTTTGCTTGCTAGCTAGCTTGGAGGATGTTAGAGCAACCTGATGCTCCCTGGATAGTAATCTTAAGACATAAATATTTTATGAATCTAGATCCTCTTACAGATGACCTTACCACTCATGGTTCCTGGATTTTGATAGAAATTATGGAAGGTTTAGAGATTGTTAAATCTAATTATTGTTGGGAAGTAGGGGATGGATCTAATATCAGTGTCTGGAAACATAAGTGGGTACCTAAACTAGATCACACAGTGGATTCTATTAGATGGTCTATGAGCATTAAGAAGGTAAGTGATCTTATAAACAATGAAACTAAATCCTGGGATGTTGACTTGCTTAAGGCTCTGTTTGAGGAACAGACTGTTAGACAAACTACTCAAATTAGAATCCTATTTCATGGGAATGATAAAATTAGATGGACTCAGACTTCTAATGGGAGTTTTAGCGTAAAATCTGCATATAGGTTCATTCTAAACAGTAGATTAGATATAGGAATGGCCATTTGCCCCATCGAAACCCATACCCGTGGGCAAGGTTGTGAAATCATGAATCGCAGAGCGAATCGTTTTTCAATTTTAAGAATCGAATCGTATGTTAAATCGTGAATCGCAGATTCATGGTCGATTGTTGAATCGCTATATGTATACCCGTTAATTTGACTTAATTAAATAAAACATTTGATCTTTGGATTTATAAGCCATATATATTTAAATTACGTTGAATAATAACAAAAAATACCAAGTTGGTGTAGTGGTAAAGGGTCCATCTCCAGCTGATGTTTCAGTTGACTTTGTCAAAAAGTCAAGAATCATTGGTCAAAGTTCGATTCTTGGAATGAACGATTCAAGACCAAGATTTGGTCCGATTTGAATCGTATGATTCGATTCGCGAATCGTACGATTTTCAATACCATGCCCGTGGGTATCCGCCCCGTTTGGGTAGGATTTTACCCGCTCAAATGGGGATGGGGTCGGGTGTGGGTAATACCCGAAACCTAAGCTACGGGGATGGGGTGGGGACGGGATTTACGGTCCCCGCCCCATAGCTTTCATATTATAAGGGTTTAGACTTTTATGCAAGAATTTGTATCGAATTTTTATATTTCTGCTACTTAGTCGATCTTTTTTTTTTATTATATTCTTGTTCGTTCTTGTATGCTCATCACTTTCGCATCTTTGTTGTCATCAAACACATTCTCTAAAAGTTAAAATGGTGAAAATGATACAAATAATGAAATGGTTAATATGGACGAAGATAGAATGAGAAAGGAAACATTAGAAAAACTAATAAGTCATTTAAAGATTCTTTTGTTCACTTTAAGATGAATTTTTGAATTTAAAAATTTAAAACCCATTATTCTTATTTTACTCCCTCTGTCCTAAAATTTGTGTCCTCTATTCTATTTTCGTCTGTCCTAAAATACTGACCAACTTCTGTTTATAGTTATACTTTTTAGTCAAACTCTCAAATATATCCTTCAATTTTTTATAATTATAAAATTATTTTTAAGTATAACCAACCAAAAATCTTAAATGATATCTTCTTCAATAAGAAACAAATCTACTAAATCAATCCATAAATATTTTTATTTTTATCTTCTATTTAAACGTCTTAAATGATATCTTCCTCAATAGGAAACAAAATTACTAAATCAATCCATAAATATTTTTATTTTTATCTGCTTGGGATCACTAAATTTTATTAATTTAAAGAGATATTAAATTATCGATAAACTACTTCAAATAACTGGAAGGAATCCTTGTCACCAACTGGGCGCCGATGCCCTTCTGTATGTCAATACCCAATCTATGAAAAAAGAAATTACATTTCTTTGCGCTGACATCAAACCTAGACAAGTGATTATGCAGCCTCTTCAAAAGATCCACAAAATCCTCCCCGAGTTCCCTGAAAGTCGTGAAAGCAAAAGTGCCAAAGCCTAAACCTTGAGCTAAGCATTTTTCAAAATATTTTTTATATTTACGAGAAATAGCCTTCTTCAAGACTAACCCTGGCTGAAAATCACGAACTCCTCCACCAGTAAAAGGCGACACCCCAGTCACGTCCAAACAAACATCCCGACCCCTATCCCAGTTGTAAACCATAATATCTACAGGTCTAAGAGCCCCACCATCATTAGATAAGAGACCTAAATAACCTTCCTTCCTAGCAGGAATCCCAGCACGAACGGGGAAGTGACAGGGATTGGCATACCCGTCCCTTACCCGCCCCATGACCATCCCTAATTGGATATGACTTCTATTCCTAATAATAATTTTCCTTGGAACAAGTTTCGGCAGGTTAAGTTACCTCAAAAAAAAAAAAAAAATCTTATGGAAATGCATTCAGGAATGTATCCCAGTTAGAGACCGTATTCATAAGGGACAATTCCCATCCCTTTTGTAAGAGTTGTCCTGAGACTGCTCAACATCTCTTTATGGACTGTAATTATGCTGAAGAGATCTGGTGGTCTCTTGATCCTGCTTTTAGTAGCAGAATTCAAAATAAAAACTTACTTGTTTGGTTTAGAGAATGGTTTGTGATATTGCCAGGTGGGAATACTCAGGTACAGAAACATATTCAGTTCGCAGGTATAATACTATGGCATATATGGAAATCGAGGTGCCAACTTGTGTTTGATAACCTTCTCACTCCTGTGCTATCCTTAACATCTCAGATTAAACAGTTCATTACTGATTAGGAAAGGATTATGCTTACAATATCAGATAATAATCAGATTGTGAATGGCAGGGTTAACAGAACATTAGATGGACTGCCCCAAGCAATCCCTATGTGAAAGTAAATTTTGATGCTAGCTTTAAAAATTCTAGTAATAAATGTGGACTAGGATTAATTATGAGATCCGCTGCAGGTGAATGCAGGGGGACAACAAGCATTCCGTTGACGTCTTTTGATGAGGAGCTCTAGGTGCATTGCACGCAATCTGCTGGGCTAAGGAAAACAATATTGAACATCCACATCTAGAGGGTGACAACATCAATGTAATGGCTGCGTTGAATGGTTCTTCTATGGCGGTAAAATGTCTACCAATTCAGTCATTAATGATAGTCTATCTCTTTTTTCTTCTTTTAGCTATTGGAAATGTAGTTATATTAAGAGAAGGAAATAATATGGCACACTTATTAGCCAATAAAGCTTATGATTCTTCAAACAGTTTATTTAGAGCATTAGTTGATTTTGATTTTCCATTGTGGTTAAGATCCTTTCTAGAGGAAGACACTGTAATCTGATCATTCAAGAATTTCTTTTCCTAGTAAAAAAAAAAAAAAAATCGTTCAAAAGAAGAAAAATGTACTAATAATGACATTAACGATGCTCAACTGGTCTCCTCCTTTTCTTCTTCATCTTCAGTTGACAACTCTATTTCTCCATTTTCCCCTGTGTACGTTCCAGATTATAGTGAAACTAAGGTTTCAAAATAACTTATAACATCAGTTATGGCGAATCAGGAAGATTTGGTGCTCTAACATTTCCATCATTTGGGTTGAATATGAATAGGGGACTTGTTAATGTCATTTTATCACCAGAAAAAAGAATCTCACCATTCTTAAAATACCATATAAGCCTCATATAATAACCGTCCCTACTCACTCTTCGGTGGTTGATGGCATAACGATTACTCCAAGATTCTCCAACTCCATACTCTTGCATTACCCATACTATAACTTGAGGTCGACGCTCACATAGAACATGATCATAATAATTATCAGCAACTTCAATAACACAAAGGCACCCTTCCAAGACCCCCACACGAACACACCAGTACCCTTCCTGCACATAACCAATGAAAAGCTCCATTGACAAGCACCCCAGGATGTTTCTGATCAACTGTTCCAATTGTTCCACTAGAGGTATTCTGAATTTTCCTCCAAGAATTTGATCCTAATGTATACACTAAGATATCATGAGTGCATGAGGAGTACAAATTTACTATAGTTACAAACTTATAATCATTAATCTTATAATCATAACCCAAAGCACATTGATAAAAATCATCGAAACGTGGCCTAGTTTGACTAGTTGGTGTTTTGGGTAGTTTCTTGTATTCTCTTGTGGCTGGGTTCCAAAGACAAATCTTAGGTTTAAGATCCTGACTTTGAAAGTTTAAGCAAACCAAACCATTACAAGAACACAACAATTCCATATGAGGGTGAGGTATTGATGAAAAGATTGAACACCCTTTAAACATGTCATCATCATCAACTTGATCACTTTCACTCAAGGACGCTAATGTTTCATAACCTATTGAGTGCACTACGTATTCGGGTCTAATTCTGCTATTAGGCGTTAGATTTATAAAATTGTTTCTAGGGGGGAAAAAGTTTAGCGTGCGTATTAACGAAACTAGGGTTAGAGATTAGTTCGAACCAATGCTTGCAGACAGATTTGCAAACAAGTAATGATTTCACCGGTAATCTTAAAAGGATTAATTAATAGTAGAGCTCCTCTTGAATGCTCGACATATTTCACGCACAGTAAATTAAAGTTTCAAGGACTAAGAGCGAGCTTTGATTGAAATCAGAAGCAAGAGACAAAGTGTTTATTTATAGACAGCAGCTTGTGGTGTGGAACTAGAAACAACTTGCTTGACTATCAAGCAAACCACACCTCTATTAAAACAACAAAACTCCACTTACAGGAAACCATTGCAAACAAGGAAACTGCTTCAAGTACAAATAAATACTAACGAGAAGGATTTTTATTCGAACAGTTAGGATAGATCCGCGTTCTGACTCCCCGCAGACGCAATGGAATCTTTTTAAGTTTTTCACGAAATATGCTAACAATCTTATGAGGTTGGATTTTGACTCCCACCACAATTCCTCTATCTTGTCGTGGAGGTTGCTCTTGGTGTCGCGAAGAAATCTATTGCCACGCATCAAGCTTCATGTTCTATGCTTATAGAAGATGGACGTGTTTTGATACATATGGCAAGAATTGAGTGTCAAAACCATAAACACACAGTCGAGGATCCTGTACCTGTTGAATATACCACCCGTTGTTACATTACTGGTATTTAGCAAAAGTACATGCAAAGTGATGGTGTGAGACCATTTGGGCTTTCAACTTGGATCGTCTTCAAACTCTCTCACTCTGATGTTCCATCACTCTATGCAGACTGATCCCTCAGGAATACGTTCAGCTTTAAAGAAGGGCTGATGCAACAGCCAACAGGGACAAACAACAACTCTGGAGAAAAACTATAAAGAAACTTCTAGTCTCTAGCTAGAAAATAAACTGTTAGGAGAAAAAGCAAGCCATGAGCGATGCCCATTTCTGCTTTATGCTTTATCCAGGGGTTTTGCTGCTTCTAGTAAGAGTCACAGATTAATTAACAGCCTTGTTTAGAAGAATATAATAAAAAACAATAACGAATCACAAATTAATCTAAAAAGAGCTATAACTTAATATGTCGCTACTGCATTAATTCTAACTTTGTAACAGGGACTAATAATCGTTCAAAACAGGAACAAGGACTAATATTCTAACAATAACATATACGCGCGCCTGAATTAAATGGATTCCTCTTCTTCTCCTTCATCTGCAGCTTCATTTGAGAACTCTATTTCTCCATTTCCCCCTATGAACGTTCCAGAGTTTAGTGAAACCAAGGTTTCAAAGTACTTACAACATTAGTTATGCGTGAATCAGGAAGATTCGGTGATCTACTACCTTCATGTTTTGGGTCATATATATATAGTTGATAAACGCCAGAAAAAAGAATCTTGCCATCCTTAAAATACCACAAAAGGCTCAAATCGTAAGGGCTGCCCATATAACCACGCTTAATAACAAAACGCTTACTCCAAGATTCTCCAACTCCATACGCTTGCATTACCCATAGTATAACTTGAGGTCGACGCTCACAAAGATCATGATCAAAATAATTATCGACAACAATAACACAAAGGCACCCTTCCAACACCCCCACACGAACACACAACCCATTATCCAAAGCTTCCATGCTGGGTAGTTGTATATCATTGGATATCTCATTGCTGATATCAAAAGAAATAATAAAATCGGACAGAGTACTGGCTTTGTTCCGTGCACCTAACCAATGAAAAGCTCCATTGACAAGCACCCCAGATTGCCTCTGATAAAGGTTTCCAATAGCGGTATTTTGAATTTTCTTCCAAGAATTTGATCCTAATTTATAAACTAGGATTTCATGAATGAAGTCGCCCAAACTTACTATAGTTACAAACTTGTAATCGTTAATCTTATTATCATAACCCAAAGCACATTGACTAAAATCAACAACGAAATCAGGCCTAGTTGGAAAGCTAGTTGGTGCTTGGGGTAGTTTCTTGTATTCACTTGTGGCAGGGTTCCAAAGACAAATCCATTGTTTATTAACATTCCAAAGGTGCAAGCAAACCAAACCATTACAAGCACACCACAACTCAATACAAGTATGAGGTGTTGATGAAAAGATTGAAACACCTTTAAACAACATGTCATCAACATCATCTTGATCACTTTCACTGAACGACGATAATGTTTCATAACCGTTGGGTGCACTACGTATTCGCATCTAATCTTTTCCTTATAATTATGCGTTAGACTTATGAAATTATCTCTTTGGGCAGTAAAACTCAGGTGCATATTAATAAAACTAGGGTTAGAGGTGAGGGCATACCAATACTTGCAGACATATTTGCAAAGAAGTAATGATTTTACCGGTAATCTTAAAAGGATTTCATAATAGAGCTCCTCCGGAATGCTGGAAATATTTCACGCACAGAAAAGTTCAAGAACTAAGAGCGAGCTTTGAATCCTTTGATCGAAAGAATCATAAGCAAGAGACAAAGTATTTATTTATAGACAGCAGCTTGTGAGGTGGGACTAGAATTAACTTACTTGACTATCAAGCAAACCACAACCTCTATAAAAAAAAAAAAACTCCGCTTACTGGAAACCATTGCAAACAAAGAAACTCCAAAATAGCGCCAAAATATACTTTACTCGAGCACAAGTAATCTCCAAAACAGAATTTTAGTCCAACATAGATTTTGAATCAGAAAAGCACGGGGAAAAGAAATATAGGTATGCTTGAAAAATATATATATAGGTATTGCCCTTACCTCTCCTAGAAATAGAAAAAAGATCAAGAGAATTAAGTCGAAAAGATTTCTTCCTCTCAACGGTTAAAGTTAGGTTAGGTTTATGAAAAATAAATAAATTGATTAGAGATAAAAACTACAGCGATGGTTTCTCAAGAAGAAGCAATCAAACAGTTGGTTGATTTAGCAGAAAAAATCGAAGAACCTCTAAAGCAAAGTTTTCAGAATATGCACCAAGGATATCCAGCTGAAACTTTGGTACGGTTTCTCAAGGCTAGAGCTTGGAATGTTCCCAAAGCACATCAGATGTTAATTGATTGTATAAATTGGAGGATGGAAAACAAGATTGATACGATATTAATGAGACCGATAACTCCCACTGAATTATATAAAGCTGTGCGAGACTCCCAACTATTAGGATTGTCAGGTTACTCAAAAGAGGGCCTTCCTGTTTTTGCCATTGGCGTTGGAAAAAGTACATACGACAAAGGTCCGGTCGATTATTATGTCCAGTCACATATCCAAATCAATGAATATCGTGACCAGGTTGTGTTTCCTCAGGCAACAAAGAAATATGGACGTTTTATTGGGACTTGTGTGAAGGTTTTCGATATGACTGGTTTAAAGCTTTCCGCAGTCAGCCAGATAAAGCTACTGACGACAATAGCTACTATCGATGACCTCAATTATCCAGAAATATCCGTGACATACTACGTTGTTAATACCCCGTATGCATTTTCAAGATTGTGAAGAAACTACTGCAAGAAGAGACGCAGAGGAAAATTCAGGTGCTCAAAGGTAGTGGGAAAGAAGAGTTGTTGAAAGTCATGGACTATGAATCACTCCCACATTTTTGTAGAAGAGAAGGGCGTTCCTTAGACAGTATGGACGACTGTTTCTCCTTGGATCACCCCTTCCACCAACAGCTTTATGGTTACATCAAGCAGCAATCAGGGGCGGACCTACTGTGATGCAAATCCGACTCAATCCATACACTGTTTTAGCTGTTTATTGTTTTTTCCGTTCAGATTTTTCCTAACCAAGTCTTACTCATAACTAGTATGTAGAACAGTTGTTAGATTATTTATACACGTAATTCCAGTAATTGGTATTAAAACCCAGAAATTACACAATATGAACTAATCTCTATCATTATAACCCAATATATATCTTTATGGTGACTTGAGATATGCAATCGTGATTCGTGACCCAAAAATTGGCCTAAAATTTACCATGTAATCTAAAATTTAGCGAGTGATAGCACACAACGTCCTTAAAATGGAACAGGTAGCGTCCCTGGCAATTACCGCTGAACCAGTTTGTCCTGGATTGCTCCACCATCACAACAAATCTTCAGCTCACCACTTTCCGGATCTTCACAAGTACACTCCACAGGAGTAGAGTTATTTGTATGTCTTCCTGTGTCTAACTCTAAAATAGTTTAGCATGGGCAGATCTTCTACAGAATTATGCATGGAACCTTTCACACGACTAAAGCTATCTCTAGGTACCTGAAAGACAGCGTAGGGTTAAAATTGATAACGCAGCGTCAAGGAGGCACAAGAGTACTAAAGAGTGGAGTTAACCTTATGCAAACAACGCTACTGTCAGATTTGGCCATTACAATAAGCTTATATTTGAGAAGGATTATACTTTTAAAACAAATATGTTACTTTGGAAACTAGAACTTAGTTATTTTCTTGGATGTAGAAAATCTGATATCAAAGACTTAATGAAAGAACACAGAACTAAACAAAAACTTCTCTCTCTATTGATGTAAATAATCTCATGGCTCAACAGCCTATTTATATGTAAACAAACTTGACGCAAAAGCAAAAACACTTTCCTAACATAACCAAACTCTAACGAAGACTCTTCTAGAAAATTCTCACGTAAACAACTTCTAAAAACAGAATAACTTGCACCTCAAGTTTACTCTACACCCAAACTGTTAATGCGTCAACAATACTTGTTGATCCCTCTTAACGTGTCAACTGTGCCAGTTGATTCTTTCACACTACGTCAACTATCATAGTTGATTCCAACTCCTCTCTTCATATTGTGTCAACAAAACTAGTTGATCCTCTCAGACTGTATCAACTTTAGTTGTTGATCCATGCTATCTTCTTCACACTATCTTGGTTTAACCTTCAACATCCTCCCTTAAACCAAGATACTCTTTGCTAATCATACCCAGCTTTCCACGCAAGTAAATAAAAATGTTAGACTTCAAAGACTTAGTGAAAATATCAGCCACTTGCTCTTCACTTTCACTAAACTCCACAGCTATCTCCTTGTTACTTACAAGCTCTCTGATGTAATGAAACTTAATATCAATGTGCTTACTCCTTCCATGAAGCACATGATTCTTAGTAAGTGAAATTGTAGACTTATTATCACAAACTATTGTTGTAGGTGTCTTTTGTTCTTGAAATAATGATTTCAGCATCATTCTTAACCATACAGCTTGTGTAGCACAATTGCTAGCAGCTATATACTCAGCTTCTGTTGTAGATAAAGCAACCACTTGTTGCTTCTTTGATGACCAAGAGAAAAATCATGTTCCTAACTGAAATCCATAACCAGATGTACTCTTTCTTATTTCTATATCTTCATCCCAATCACTATCAGTAAAACCAACCAACTTTGGATCTTCTGAAATAGTATAAAAGATTCCCAAACTAATTGTTCCTTTGACAAATTTCAGAATATGTTTTGCAGCTTATAAATGAGATTGTCTAGGTGATTCCATGAATATACTAACCAATCCAACTGCATACATAATATCAGGTCTTGTAGCAGTCAGATATCTGAGACATCCAACAAGACTCTTAAAGTCTGTTGAATTTACTAGCTCTCCTGTTCCATCTTCTGTCAGCTTCAATCTCTCTTCTACTGGAGTTAAAATTGGATTACAATTATCCATCTTGAAACGCTTTAGTATTCCTTCTGCATATCTCTGCTGATTGATAAAAATTCCTCTTTCAGTTTGTTATACTTCTATGCCAAGAAAATATGACATTAAACCAAGATCTGTCATCTCAAACTCCTTTACCATATCCTCCCTGAATTCCTTGATCATCTCAGAACTATTACCAGTGAAAATAAGATCATCCACATACAAACAAACTATTATATGATTGCCAAGAGTATCAACTTTCAAATACAAAGTATGTTCATGTGGACATCTTATAAAACCTTTCTTGACAAAATAAGAATCAATTCTTGTATACCAAGCACGTGGCGCTTGTTTCAAACCATACAAAGCTTTATTTAGCTTGTATACTTGATTCTCCTTCCCCTCCATAATGTATCCTGCTGGTTGTTCAACATATACTTCTTCTTCTAAAACTCCATTCAAAAATGATGACTTTACATCCATCTAAAATATATTCCATTGCTTTTGTTCACCTAAAGCTATAATCATACGCACTGTATCAAGTCTTGCAACTGGTGCAAATACTTCTGAGTAATCTATTTGTTGTTTCTGTCTGTATCCTTTAACAACTAATCTTGCTTTCAATCTTTCTTCTTCAATATCTGATTTGTACTTTGTATTGTAAACCCATTTAACACCTATTGCTTTCTTTCCTTCTGGAAGTTCAGTAAGTTCCCATGTATTATTATTCTCAATAGACTTCAATTCATCATTCATGGCTTGAATCCAACCTTGTTCTTTAGAAACTTCTTCATAAGCTACAGGATAACAATCTCCAAATAATGCAAAATTCACCACATCATCATCAGAATCTTCATTATCTCTTGATAAAACATAATCATTCAACCTGGATGGTATGACATAATTTCTTCTTGGTCTTGTAGTTTCTTGTTGTGGTATTGCTTCAGTTCTTGATTCTTCTTCAACATTGCCTTGAGTTTGCACTTCATCTTCAACTACTATTGGAACCGTTCTGACAGCAGCAACATTCCTTGTTGATCCAATATGTGTATCAACATTTCTTGTTGATCCAGTAGGTGGATCAACATTCCTTGTTGATCCAGTATTCCAATTCCATTGTGATTCTTCATCAAATATCATATCTCTACTTGTGATTATCTTTCCAGTTTCTGGATTGAACAACTTGTACCCTTTGGTTACTGAGCTGTAACCAACAAGAATACACTTCTCACTCTTATCATCCAACTTATTCCTAAGTTCTTTAGGTACATGTGCATATGCAATGCATCCAAAAAAATTCAAGTGTCTTACACTTGGTCATGTACCTCTCCAAGCTTCTTCTGGTGTCATATTATTCAAACTATTTGTAGGACATCTGTTAAGTAAGTACACTGCTGTATCAACTGCATATCCCCAGAAATTATTTGGTAAATCTTTTGTTCTTCTTATAGTTCTTTCCATCTCCATTATGGTTTTATTCTTCCTCTCGCAACACCATTTTGTTGTGGTATATATCTAGCTATTAACTGATGTTGAATACCATGTTTTCCATAAAGCTATCAACCACAGTATATTCTTTTCCTCTATCAGTTCTTAAAATCTTGATACTCTTACCGATTTGTTTCTCAGCATAAGCTTGAAAACTTCTAAAAGCTTGAAAAGCATCACTCTTCTGTTTAAGTAGATATACCCATGCTTTTCTACTAAAATCATCAATGAAAGTTATAAATTAATTGCTACCTCCATGTGATGTTACTTCAATAGGACCACATAAGTTACTATGAACAACCTCCAGCCGTTGTTTTGCTCTCCTTGCCTTATTCACTGGGAATGGATCTCATTGCTGCTTGCCAAAGAAACAATTTTCACACCTTGATTCAGGAAGCTCAATAAAAGGTAAACCAGACACCATCTCTTTCTTAGATAAAACTTGTAAACTATTAAAGTTTACATGACCCATTCTTTTGTGCCACGACCAAGAATCAGTATGTATAACAGCTTTCTCTTTGATGTTGAATATTCAATGGAAACAATCAATTCTTTGTCATCTGTACTTTTGCTATCAACCTTCTTCTTCTGTCTCTGATAAAGAAAAAGCCATTGTAAATATTCATAGAGTATCCTCTTTCAGACAGTTGACCCATGCTTAGTAAGTTTTGATGTAAACCTGGTACATCAAATACATCCATGATGTATGCCTTTGAACCATTCTTAAGAACAATTCCTATTATTCCTTTTCCCATAACTGGAATTGTAGAACTATTACCAAACTTCACAGTTGATCTTATAGACTCATCAAGCTTATCAAATAAATCTTTTCTGCCACACATATGATTACTACAACCTGTATCTAAGTACCACTTAAGTTGAGGTTGTTCTTCTGCTGTATAACATGCAAGTAGCATGTTTTCAGCCTTCTTTTCTTCTTTTTCTTCTTGACTTTCAGCTATATTATCTTTGAAGTTTGATTTATAATTATTTTCAGTAGTCTTTCTAGGTTTTGGACACTCAACAGCAAAGTGCCCAAAGTCTCCACAGTTGTAACACTGAAGCTTTGCTCTATCAACTTGCCTGCTTCCCTGATAACCTCCATTAGGTCTTCCTCCTATATTATACCTTCCTTGATATCCTCCATTGTTGGGTCTTCTTCCAGTTTTAGAACTTCCTTTATTATTAGTCCATCTAACTTGACTTTGAAGTGCTTCTTCAACTTGTTTTACAGCAGCTGTCTTCTCTAGTAATCTTTGTTCATAAGCTTGTAATGAACCCAACAACTCATCAAGAGTCATAGTTGCAACTGTGTTGCATTCGTCTATAGTAGTAACCTTTGATTCAAACTTCTCAGGCAAGCTTCTTAAGATTTTCTCTACAATTGCAGAGTCTTCTATGGCATCACCGTTAGCCTTCATCTCATTGACAAGATTCAATGTCTTTGAGAAAAACTCTGATATTGTTTCAGTAATTTCCATCCGTAGTAATTCATACTTTCTCTTCAAGGTTTGTAATCTAACCTTCTTGACCTTGTCAGATCCTTTGTAATAGCGTATCAAACCATCCCATGCTCTTTTAGCTTCTTTAATGTAGATAACTCTATCCATGAGAGATTCATGAATACCTTGATGAAGAAAATATGTAGCTTTAGAATTCTTCTTTCTGCTTTCAGTTAAGATTACTTGCTGAGCTGCTTCAATTACTGCTCCTTCTGCTGGTTCTACATAACCATCTTTCACAATATCCCACACCTCTTGATATGTGAAGTTATTCTCCATCTGTAACCTCCAGTGTTCAAATTTTTTACCTTCAAACACAGGCACCTTGATTGAACTTAAACTTGTCGCCATCTTCAAACTCTCATACCCACAGCCCAAGAATCTGATACCAGTGCTCTGATACCAGATGTAAAAAATATGATATCAAAGACTTAATGAAAGAACATATAACTAAACAAAAACTTCTCTCTCTATTGATGTAAATAATCTCATGGCTCAACAACCTATATATATGTAAACAAACTTGACGCAAAATAAAAAACACTTTCCAAACATAACCAAACTCTAACAAAGACTCTTCTAGAAAATTCTCACGTAAACAACTTCTAAAAACATAATAACTTGCACCTCAAGTTTACTCTACACCCAAACTGTTATTGCGTCAACAATACTTGTTGATCTCTCTTAACGTGTCAACTGTGCCAGTTGATTCTTTCACACTACATCAACTATCATAGTTGATTCCAACTCCTCTCTTCATACTGTGTCAACAAAACTAGTTGATCCTCTCAGATTGTATCAACTTCAGTTGTTGATCCATGCTATCTTCTTCACACATCCTGGTTTAACCTTCAACATTGGACAAAAGCTGCGAGTCATTTTTTACATAATTTTTTTTTTTGGTATTTTTTTTTTCTTTCTCATTTTCTTGTAAATATTGTCGTCTCTGTATATTTTTGTTCTTTTTTATTTAAGCGCGAAAAGGACAAGTTTAATTAGAAAGACAAAGATGTCGCTGAGAGTGAAACAAAGGTTACAAAAAAGAAGAAGAGAAAGAAAACGAACAAAAAAAAAAAACTATCGAGCTCACATAGGAACAACTTAGAACCCTTCAAAAGAGAGAAAACATATACCACAAAGGTTCAAACATATTCTCCAAAGAAACTAGCTAAGTTCTCCATAAAACAAAAGAAATCCATCCTCCAAAATCCTCATTTTCATCTACAAACAAGCATTTTTGACAGCATCAATTTGCTCATCATAGTTAGATTCGATGTCAAAGTCTCCCAAGCCATCATCATCCTCAAACTGTTTGGTTCTTTCTCTCGGAAAAACCATTCCAATCTTGCTTCTCTTTTGGTTTCTTCTCTTTAATCGAATAATTCTGAAAGCTTCTACAACGTTGGTTTTTATTTGCAAAACAATTGCCATAGAAGCTTTCGGAATTATTCGAAAACACGATGCATTGCTTTCGGAATTATTCAAAAACGAGATGGCATATCCCATACCATAAAGATATTGGGTTATAATGATAGAGATTAGTTCACATTGTATAGTTTCTGGGTTTTAATGCCGGATATAGCTCCTCCATAACCAGACCAACACCAAAAGAACTTGTCGTAGCCGACTTAGAAAGAAAATAGACGTCGAATAGAATTAGGATTAATAAAACCAAAATAGAGACTTGGAGTTTCCATAATACAGAGAGACTTGCAGATCAATCAATTTCTCTCCATATATAACAAGAGTAAAGGCCAACATAACAACCTGATCAATCAATTGTTTTGGCCCCGACTCTTGTTATACAGGGATAGAAATTAATTGATGTGCAAGTCTCTCTGTATTATAGAAACTCCTAGTCTATTTGGGATTTATTAATCCTAATTCTATTCGACTTTTATTTTCTTGTTAAGTCGTAGTCTATTTGGGGTTTATTAATCCTAATTCATAATGGTCACAAGTCACAACATGATGTAAACTGAATAAGCTTAAATCTCAAAAGATTAAGGGTTTCAACAAAAATCACCTGCTTCTATTTATGTGTCAATGGATCTCTTCCTCTTTATTGCTGCTTCGTCTTCTAATAACTGTTTCTCTATTTCTTACTTGATATTTTTACTCTCTCTGATCCATCGTTTTCGTAGAGGAGTTCTCTCTAACCATGTTCTCTCTCCTAGACCATTCTCCATCTCCATTTCCATCATTTCTTCAACCTAGATTGAGTCTAGATCCTAGTTTTCCATCCTAGATTCGTAGTTTTTCTTTCCTAGATCCGTAGGTTTCTTTCCTAAATTAGTAGGTTCCTTTCCTTTCTTCCTGAAACCATGTCCACAGAACATCATTATGTGCAAATCCAGAAAAATTCCTTAGATTTTCTTGTAGAAAATCCATTCCTGCTTCTTCTATTACCTTAACAGAGTTCTACTGTCATGGCTCTACAAAAGGGGTGTTCCACTATTCCTTATCTTTAAATCTACAGTCTGTCCTCTTTGAAGCTGCTAAAAATGGTGACGTAGGAAGAAACCTATGGAAGTTTGATGATAATAAAGTTTTGTTTTGCGCCACAAAACAATCTAATGACCAAGGGTTTTATTTGCATATTATCCTGGCTAGACCTAATCATAAAGCTGATCCAATTTCTTTTTTTATTCCATCCGGTGACTGCTACACTGGCTGGTTTGCTGTTGCAGAAGCTCTTGATTCTATCCTCAATTTCTCCAGTTCAATTTCTAAACCCATCCATCCCTCACCTTTCCAGCATCCTAAATCTAAATCTCACCTTCACCCTGCAACAACCTATGCTCAAGTTCTTTCTAATCAGCCAAAACCTAGCAAAACTATTTCTATCAAGCCAATTGTTCAAAAACATGTTCTAAATCCTTTCCCCTGTAATAAATTGGCTGCATCTTCAACTGTCAATATTAAAAAACATTCAATTCATATTGATAGTTCGTTTGATACATTGGGAAGATGGAATGATGCTTTTATCATTTCCTCGCCATATTGAGTTCACTCTTGGAAGCACATTGGCATAGCTTTATGTTTTGAGCTACAGATTGTCTCTGAGTTTCAAATTTTTCCTATTAATTCTTTCCAAGCCTTATTTCATGCGGATATTGAACTATAAAAAGAAGACTTAGAATTTAAATTTGAGTCTAGTAACGTTACTTATTCAGTATTTAGATGGCATGAACAAACTGGAGCTCTAATCATCAGGATTTTCACATTGAAGTTTATGGTGTTCCATACCAACTCTGGTCTTCAGAGATAATTCATGCTATTGGTAAACTATGTGGAATTGTGCTTTTAATTGATCCAGCTACACTGAGATTAGAAGATTTGCATGCTATACGTATGAAGATTCGAAACAGAAAAGGTATCAATGGCATTCCAAGGATGATCAATCTTTTCTCAGGCAGGCAAAAGTTTGTTGCTCACATTGCTGTGACAGGAAAGTCTTCAAGGATTGAACAAAACTTCCTTGTTTTACCGCCTACAAATGTGGATCTGTATTCAAACTCTGCTCTTAATAAGGCATATACTGTGCCTGATTTTTTGGATGAGAGTAGAATGAAGAAGAGAAAATATCTCCTAGCGTATATTCCTCGACCTCCAAAGTCTGCATTGGAAATTCAGGTAACTTCCACGCAAGGTAAGCCAGTATTTATTAACTCAACGGAAACATCTTCCACAAGAAAAATTGGTCATCATTGGTCAAATAAATCGAAAAAGAGAGGAAAAAAGAACAAGTATATGACTAAGCAAGTTTGGAAACGCATCCAAAAATCTGTGGATACATTAAATTCATCTCTTTCTTCTACACATCTGGAGGAAAAAACAGATGATATGGATATCGATGTGAACACTCTCAGCCAACCTGTATTCAAAATATCAATGGCGGATTTTTCAGTACCATTAGATACACCTGTATCTCCCAACTCCATAAACCCATCACCCTCTTTTTCCGAGAGCATAACCCTTATTTCTTCGCCCATCCAACTCACCAAACATACCCCCTCTTCTTCAATCTCTAAATTCCTCATCACAGAACCTACCTTTTAGCAGTCTACATCGGAATTCAATCTTTCTTTCATATAAAAAAACCACCAAGTTATCAAACATGTCCACATTCCAACTTGGGTCATTACTGAGGTAACTCGACTCTTCAATTTGGGAGTTAGGTTAGGAATTGACCTCTTTTCTATGCCAAACCATGCTTTAAGTCATCTAACTATCAAGGTTACGGGTACGGGTCCTATTAAAAAACCTATTCCCATTCTCCCTTTGAAGATCTTACCTGAAGAAGATTATGCTGTGCAAAATTTGATTAGCATAGATGGCATTGATGCAATATCTATTCATGAACCTAAACAAGCTTCTTTACCTCTTAAGGATGCTGAAGGGCTAGCTATGACATTTATGGTACAAGTAGATGATACTTCAGATTCATCCACTCCCACCTATTCTCCTGGTTTTGAACCATCCACAGATTGTCACGCAGATGATGCAAGCTCATGCAATACTGAAGATGGTAGAACACTTTTGATACCTTAAAGAATGAAGTCTGAATGCAAAAGGCTTGGTGTAGTGGTAACTGATCTGGACACCTCTCAACCAAGAGCAAGAAGAGAAGCTAGACCAAGGGATATCTACGTTCATCAATGAGTCTGAAAATACTCACGTGGAATGTTAGAGGCCTTAACTCTAACGATAGAAGAAGTGTGGTGAAGAAAATGCTCAACCTAATTAGAGCTCCAATTGTCATATTACAAGAAACAAATATGCTTAACTGCTCTCTCTTTGACATTAAGCAAATTTGTGGTTATCAAAATTTGGGTTGGACATTTCTAAAATCTTTTGGGAGTTCCGGTGGTATGATTACAATTTGGGATAAGGATTTTGTGGAAGTTACAGATTCTCTTATGGGAGATTATACTCTATCCATCTCATGTATCAACAAAGCAGACAACTTTGAATGGGTTCTAACAAATGTTTATGGACCTAACAAGCCAATTGAAAGAGATGGTTTTTGGATGGAGCTAGACAATGCTTCAAGATTATGGGACCTTCCATGGTGTCTTGGAGGAGACTTTAATGTCATTCTCAAGTGTGATGAAAAGAAAGGCTGCAATAAAATCACTAAAAGCATGAGGGACTTTGCTAATTTCATCTACACACATGATCTCATTGATCTTCCTATGAAGGGTGCTAGATACACTTGGTCCAATGGACAATCTAATCCTGTCATGTCTAGATTAGACAGATTCCTTCTTTCTCCTTCTTTTGAAACTTACTTTCCTTTTGCCTCTGATAGACGCATTTATGTGTCTAATATATCTCAATTGTATATATTGTTAGTGCTCGATTTTGTACTTATTTGGTTATTTTATGTATTGATAGGTGTTTTTGGAGAAATAAGCTTTTGCGGTGAAATTAGCTCAAAATGTGGCATTTGAACCTCCGTAGATAACGTACCAGAAGCACCCCAGAAGTATGTTGGAGACACCCCAGAGGCACCGAAGAAATACCCCGGAGGAACCCCGAAAAAGTGATGAAAACATCCAAGAAAAATTACTAAAGGCACCCAAGGGACGAGTGTTATGCGGACTCCAGTAGTTTGGATAAGGGGTAACCTTTCCCCTTCATGTTCAAATTCTGAATTTGGGCGGGAAAATAAAAACATTCCTGGCAGTTTTGGTGATCGTGATTAAGAGGAGTTTGAGGTCGACTAAACCTATGATTTACATAGGATAGACTCCTTATGGGTCTAGGAATCTAATATGGGTGTTGAAATCGATTAAACTGGGCTCAATCGACGGATTTTTATCACAACAGCAAAATATGGAAAGTCACGTGTGTGACCTATTTTAGGAAATTTTAGAGAGATTTAAGTGTTATAAATCTTCCCAAAGATTTGTATCTATCTAAGGAAGAGTTTAGAATCAGAAGGAAAGCTCAGAAACGCGTAGAAATTCTAAAACAAGAAATTGCGGCAACTTTGCCGTAAAGAGAAAGGAAGAGATTTCGGAAGATTTTGGAGAGATTTAATCGGTCTTTTTGATATAAATAGATTGGTTGGGTCATATAGAAGGGGAGTCGAGAGTTTGGGGTCGATACGGAGGCTTAGGGAGGCTGCAGAGGCGGAGAAATCAGGGTTACAGGAAAGTACCCTGCTGCTCCTGAAGAAAAAAGAGACGAAGAACATTGGACGCACAAAACGGTCGCAGATTTTGCTGCAACATTAAACTATCGTTCTTTTTACAGTCTTATTCCTTTGTAACGGTGACTTCTGTAACGACCATTAAGTGTTGCAGATTCGCTGTATTATTATTTCTCTTCAATAAAAACACCTTTTGAGCCATGTTTCTATCTTATGAGCATGTTTTTTATATGATAAGCTAAATCCCAACGCTGGGACGACGAAGGAGGCCGAACTTCATACATGGGTAAATTTATTTTTATTCTTTTTATGACTTTTGCACTAAAATTAATTGAAATATGATTTTGATTAATTAGTTATTATTTTATTAGATGGGTCATTCTTGCTTAGATGTTTGATGTCCCATGCTTACGACTTATAACTAATGTTTTGAGAATCTACCCTGGCAAAATAAGAGTCCATGTTTAAATTTCTTGAGCTAAAACTGTCAAAGAATAACTAATTTAACCTTATGTTATGAAGATTGGCCAAATCCTTAGTTCCAGTACCTCTCACCATTGTTTATATTCTTTGTATATAATTATTTAGTATTTTAAAAATTTAATCTCTACAAGTCCGAGAGTTTGAACCTCATATCTACAACAACTTTAAAACCACATCAGCCTCCCAACTGGCTAAAGCTAGACTTACCTCAGATCATATCCCTCTTCTCCTAGACATATTTTATCCTTCCTGGGGTCCTAGTCCTTTTAGGTTTGAAGTTATGTGGTTCTTTGAGAATGGTTTTCTTAAATTATTAGAGGATTGGTGGAAATCTTTTCATTTTGCAGGTACAGCTAGCACAGTTTTATGGCTTAAGTTGAAAGCTCTAAGGGAGAAACTGAAGATATGGAACAAGGAGGTAGTTGGGATCACTAACTCTAAGCTCAACCTGATTCTTGAGGAAATCCAAGACATTGATGTTTATGCAGAAGACAACATCCTGTCTGAAAATATGGTGAATGAGAAAATCAAGCTGAAAACTGAGTTTGAGAAGGTTACTGAGATAGATGAGATTTATTGGAAGATAAAGTCTAATACAAAATGGTTGCAAGAAGGTGACAAAAATACTTCTTTCTTCATTAGTCAGGCTTCTGCAAGAAGAAGAGCAAACAGGATCAAGCAACTTTATGTCAATCGTGATTTAACTGATGATAGAGATAAGCTCAAGGAACAAATTGTGGGCTATTATGAAACTTTGTTCACATAAAAAGAAATTATAAGGCCAGAATTGGTGGATATTGAGTTTGAAAGCATAACTCAAGTTGAGTCAGACATCTTAGAGGAAAACTTTTCAGAAGAAGAAGTTATCAATGCTATCAAAGAGCTTGGTCATGACAAGGCTCCTGGCCCAGATGGTTTCCAAATTATGTTCTTTCTGAAGTGTTGGAGTTTCCTCAAACAAGACATAATGGATACCATTACTGAATTCTGCACAACTAGTAATATTGATCCTAAACACAATTCCACTTTTATCACTTTAGTTCCAAAGAAAGATCATATTGAAACAATAAAGGATTGTAGACCTATTTGTTTGTTTACTAGTGTCTACAAAATAATTGCTAAGGTGCTTGCTTCTAGACTTAAACTTGTGATGGACAAATTGATATCTCCAGTTCAATGTGCTTACATTGAAGGAAGACAGATAATTGATGGAACCCTAATTGCTAATGAGCTAGTAGACTCTAGACTTAGATCAAAAAAGGCTGGCATTGCTTGCAAAATTGATCTAGAGAAAGCATTTGATAGGATAAATTGTAAATATCTTGAGTTTGTTTTGTCCAAAATGGGTTTTGGTAGAAAATGGTGTAACTGGCTCAAGTTCTGTTATTCTACTTCTTCATTCTCAGTTCTTATAAATGGGAGTGCATTTGGCTACTTCAAGAGTTCAAGAGGAGTTAGACAAGGTTGTCCAGTATCTCCTCTCTTGTTCAATATAGCCATGGAAGGGTTTTCAAGGTACATGGATAGGGATGCTAATATGAATCTTTTTAGTGGCTTCTCTATTTCTCCTTGCAGTATTGTTGTGAATCACTTACACTATACAGATGACACAATTTTTTTCATTGATCAAAACAAAGATGAACTCCACAACCTTTTCTCTGCACTATAATGCTTTGAATACATTGCAGGTCTGAAAGTCAATACCTCAAAGATAAGACTCATTGCAATTGGAGAAGTACCTAAACTTTCTTCTTGGGCTGCTGAGTTTGGTTGTGCAATAGACACTCTTCCTTTTATTTATCTTGGTATGCCACTTGGTGCTAAGGCTAACTCAAAACACATTTAGGATGTTATTATTGAGAAGTTTGAAGATAGATTGTCTACTTGGAGAGGATGTAGCCTTTCAAAAGTAGGTAAATTAACTTTGCTGAAATGCATTTTAACCTCTTTACCTATGTACTACTTTTCCTTATTCAAAGCTCCAGCCTCTGTGCTAAAAATTCTGAATAGGAAAATGAGGAACTTCCTGTGGGATCATGATTCTGGTTCAAAAATTTCTCATCTAGTCTTATGGGATTTGGTTTTAGCTCCTATGTCTAGAGGGGGTCTTGGTGTTTGTAATTTGAAAATTATGAATCTAACTATGTTGGCTAAGTGGTGCTGGAGGTATGGCGTTGAAAGAAACAAATTATGGCACCAAATCATTTCTGACAAGTATGATACCAATTATTCTGTCTGGGTTCCTAAAAAAGTTAACACTTCTTATGGTGTTTCTTGCTGGAGAGCAATTGCAGGCGCTAACGAACTCATTGCAGCTCATTCAAAGCTTATTATCCACTCTGGTAGACAGATCTCGTTTTGGAATGATCTTTGGATTGGTAATTCATCTTTATCAGTTGCATTCCCTCTCATTTACAGAATCTGCAGAGACAAAAATTCAAAGCTTGCTGATATGATCATAGTCGAAGGCGGTTGGCAGTTTGCTTTCAAGAGATGCTTGTCGAATATTGAAGCTCATGAGTTTGCTTCAGTTCTTTTGCTCATTGGTGACTCTCCACTGCAGTTACATACTCTCCCTGACACTAGAAGATGGTCTCTCAACTCAACAGGTATTTTTAGTGTCAAGTCTTTATATACAAAGTTGGTAGAAACTAAAGGCTTGGAGCAATTCCCAGCTCTTTTCATATGGAAAGCTGAAATTCCTCCAAAGGTAAAATTCCTGGTCTGGTGTTTGGTACATGGCAAACTAAACACGATAGATAATCTGAATCACAAAGGAATGGCTTTTTATTACTCTTGCATCCTATGTGGAAATTCAGAAGAAACACAAGAACACCTTTACATCCACTGTAAAATCACTTCGAAGTTATGGCAGTCTTTAATTCCGCGAGATAATATAGCATGGGTTTTTCCTAATTCATTCACTGCATTAGCTCATGGATGGGATAATAATATCTTTCCAAGTCCTGGTAACTTCATTTGGGGGATGATTCCTGCAGCCATTGTTTGGGTTATTTGGTGTGAACGAAACTGTAGAACTTTTGAAGAAGACTATAACTACAAGACTGATACTGATCTGGTATTTGATGCAAAGTAATTGCTTCTCAGTTGGGCTGCAGCTGTTGGCAGAAGAGTTCACCTGAACTATGCTAGTTCTATCACTAATACTTGGTCATCTATTTTCATGTAATTTTGAATTCTTCTGTTTTTTTGTTTTGCTACTTCTGGTAGCTCTTTTTGTAAATTCTTTTATCTAATAAAGTCTTCTCTTCCGATCAAAAAAAAAAAAAATTAATCCTAATTCTATTCAACTTTTATTTTCTTGCTAAGTCGTAGTCTATTTGGGATTCATGATTCCTAATTCTATTTGACTTCTATTTTATGCTACGTCGGCCAGGGTAGAACAAGGCTTTTTGGCGTTGGCCTGGTTACGGAGCTGTAGCCGGTACTCAAAACCCCAGCAATTACAATGTGAACTAGTATCTATCTTTATCACCCAAAATATATATGGTGACTAGGGATGTGCCATGGTGATTCGTGACCCCAAAATTGGCTCCACCTCCTTAAATACCCCATGATCTACAATCTCGCGTTATGTCTCCAAAATGGCCAGGCATCCCAAATCTACCTGGAGCCAAATTTTTCTTTGACACCCAAATTTTACATCATATGACTAAGAATATTATATGTATCGTAACCAACATTTTATCTTGTAACCTAGTTTACATAAAAAAAAAAATTATATGTTTTTTTAAATAAAGAGTAAAGACAGAATCGATTAGTTTGTGCGTCTTAATTTTGATACAGCTATCACTGATTTAATAACCTTCACTGATTTTAAATCACTGAATAGGGTCATTTTATCTTCCTCTGCAGGAGAGCTTTAATTCACAGCGTAGTTTTTCTGGGTACTTCAGAAAAATCAGGTCGCTTAGGATTTTTGGTTGTTTTGATAACGAAAGTCAGCCCTTTGAAGAATATGGAAGAGTGAGAGCTTAATCTTATATCTTATTAGATGCTTCTCTACAAGTTCAAGTATGTGCTTAAATCTCAGAGCTGGTACTAAGGGAGAGCTTCTTTGCAGGGGGCACAAATTCGAGGGCGCAGATTTCACAGCTCGAGCAAAACAAGAGCAAGAATATTGGACTACTGGGCAGCTTACTTCTGGGTTGGATCCCCAATGAAGGCGCTATCTACATTTCTTTTCCTTGCCTTCAAATCTTGCATCTCTTTATGTTTATTATTTCAATCCAAGAATTCCAAAAGCTTCTATGAATTGGTTTTTGATTTGCAAAACAGTTGTGGTTCTTCTTTTCTTTTGAATCTAATACCTAAAATTGATTGAATCGCAATTGATAAGGGGGGTGTTGCAATTGTATGCATAGAATCGAAAAAATCTGATGTAGTTCTCAGATGTTACTACTTTACATTACATTACTTGTGTCTTGTGCTCTTTTTAAAAATAAAATTTAC
Organism: Papaver atlanticum; assembly: GCA_023531105.1. Classification (NCBI taxonomy): domain Eukaryota; kingdom Viridiplantae; phylum Streptophyta; class Magnoliopsida; order Ranunculales; family Papaveraceae; genus Papaver; species Papaver atlanticum. The sequence continues at coordinate 970,251 of JAJJMB010004025.1, forward strand.
ACACAAATATCTCGAGTTGAGCCTTCGGCTAGAATATTGCAAGTCGGCGAAGCCTGGATTTTGGATGTCTTTTTGAGATTATTTTCTCTGGTTTCTGTAACCCGCGAAGGAATGGAGTATCTTCCACAACTTGGATTTTTCTTTGCCTTTTGGCTGCGCGTAAAACAAGAACAATTATTAGCACAAGGAAATTAATTAACAAGTCATGAAAAACTTAAATCAGTCGATATATTACAAAAAAGCAGCTAGTTACCATTCTTGAGGGTTTGATATTTCTCACGCAGCTTGACTGCGACAGCTTCAAGTTTCGACTCAGAAAAGTCATCATAAACCTTTTGTCGTTTCTCAATTTTTGATGGAATCCTGATTTCTTCAACCTTAAGTTCTTCCATATCGTCATCACTTGTACCAAATACTTCTTCTATAATCTCTTCCGCATGATCATCATCACTTTCATTACCGAACAGAGAAGCATATAACTCGTTCATTGAATCAAATTCTTCAACAACTGGTGCCATATTTCAATAAATGGTCAAATTCAAAACTTTTTTCTGAATATTTTGGATCCTGAAATAAAGTTGCATGAATATGATTTAGTTTAGCTAAACCTTCGAGACATACATGCAACTCAGATTATATGACCTAAGAGAGACTCAGATTATAACCAAAGATGAGATTTATGAGGTTATGATCATACCTTTCTTAGCTTGAATCTCTCTAGCTCTTACAATAAATCTCCTCTTCTTGTTGTTCTTTTTCTTCTTCTTCTTCTTGTTTTTGCTTAGCTTGACCTTTCGTTGCAAAAGAATGATAATAGGTTGTTGTGTTGGCCCTGACTCTAGTTATATATGAAAAGAAATTGATTGATCTGCAAGTCTCTCTGTATTATAGAAACTCCAAGTCTATTTGGGTTTTATTAATCCTAATTCTATTCGACGTCTATTTTCTTGCTAAGTCGGATACGACAAGTTATTTTGGTGTTGGCCTGGTTACGGGGCTATAGCAGGCATTAAAACCCAGAAACTACACAATGTGAACTAATCTCTATCATTATAACCCAATATCTTTATGGTGTGGGATATGCCATCGCGTTTTTTTTGAAGTGAAAGGTTAAAATTAAATAAAAAGACAAAAAGACTACAGGAAAGGAGCGCCTAGGCGAGTCCATAGGTGAGGGCAAAAGCCAACTCCTAAACTATGCAACAATAAGGAAGGATCCTACAAAAACATAAGCTAGTGTTGAAACATTAGCACATTACTTTTGCTTCCTAACTACGGATCGTTGGCCTTTATTCAAATTCTCATTTGGAATTTCTCCATTCCATTTGAGTTTTGAGCGCTCTTTTCCGGTTCCTTTAATATTTTTGTCTTCATAAGCCAAATAGTGTGCATATTTGTCAGATTCTATGTCATATTTTATTTTTTTAAGCAAAGCTCACGAGGAGAACTTTACTAGAATAAAGGAAATAAAAAAGAATAAGGGGGACTAGGCCAAAACCTTAAAAAAGAAGAAAGAGGAACGAAGAATAAGGAGGACTAGGCCAAAACCTCACAAGAAGAAGAAAGCGGAACGAAAAAGAATGAAACAAAATACTATTGTCGAAATCTATACGTTGATAGACTAGACTTGTGTTTCCTTGAAACTGAATGGATAAACAAAGGCGGCTCATCCCACCATTGAGAACTTGTAGAAGCTCCCCATTTCGCCAACAAATCTGCCACCGCATTACCCTCTCTGTAAATGTGGGAGTATCTGAACTGAATCAAATTTAAAAATCTTAAAAAAAAATCCCAATGAACTGCTAGTTTCCACGGCACCTACGAAGGGTCTGAAAGCGCCCTAATGACATGCATCGAGTCGCATTCAAACCATTGTGGAGGCTAAATATCGCACAAGGCATAACTTAACTTCGCTCAAGATAAAACAACTATAAACATGATAATCAAAGATCAAGGCGAAGAATAATAGCGCGACAACAAGGAAGAGTACGAAGAAACAATTATGGGATGAAGAAAGAGCGAAGACCGGTTCAAAAGAAGCAATGGGAAAGACATAGCAGATAGCGCGAAGGACAGTGACATCTTCCCAAAAGCCTGGCGAATAAGACAAACTATAGGAGTATCGGTCAACAGAGATCTTGCATGTGAATCAAAGTTGTCTTCTACTGATCACATTTGCCCATATAAGGACCCAAAAATGATAGAGAGAGAGAGAGAGAGATCAGTCAAGCGAGAAGTGCTATGGAAATTATCAAAAGAATCAAGAAGAAGCCCTTAGAACTTAGCCTTCATCTTATATTTCTCCATTGTTGTACACAAATTCATCTTGTGATCATTGTAAGAGTTCCATACATTCAATACAAAGTGTTCAAGAAGATCATACTAGTGTCAAAGTGGTGAATAATATCATTAATGTTTGAGTTGAACATATGACTTAAGCTTTGTGTAATTATCATTACAATGGGTGTAGTTGTGGGATTTTCCACAACTACATTTTGGCGCTAGAAACAGGGAGGATTCATCCTCACCTTCTAGTTACCAGCTAGAAATCATCATCTTTCGAAGTTTGTTTGTTGTTTTCCATTACCATCATTTTCCTGTCCACCATGAAAACCTGATAAGCAGCACACGTCCCCTTATCTTATTTGAAGAAGATTTCCCAGAAAACCCTTTACTTTCAGGGAGAAAATTCCTCAAAAATCTTTTCTTCCTTCTCTATCAGTAGCATCAGCAAAATCCTTTTCCGCCGATCAGATGGTGATAACCGTACCACAAAACAATTATACAAGGGAAAAAGGGAATTAAACGTTTACAGGAGAAAAGAAAAGGAGATACCATAGGAAACATTTGCCGAAAGAAACATGCGATGGATCAGAAAAGAAGATAAAGGGAGATCTGAACGAGCTGATGACCAAAGGAAAAGAGAGCAATTCGACCATAGGAACCGGAATGGAGAAACAATGATCCTCATACGAGAATACGAGAAGAAGCTTGCACAGTGGAGGGAGAAAGAGAAGAGGTTAGTCGCAGAACGAGTAGGGCTCGCAATCAAGCATGGGCAACTCTGGATAAAGAATCATAATCTAAAAAGAAAAGTGCGGGAATACGAGTTGGAGATAGAGTATGGGGAGAATTACAAGAGATCTCTTAGAGAAAGAGAAATCGCTGAAAGAGTACGAAGGGCGACACTATTAGGCAAACAAATATGGAATGATACACGAAGACGTGAGGAAAGAAAGGAAAATGAGGTATATAAACACGAGAAGGACAATGCAAAATAATCATCAAGATAAGCAGTTGACTTGGTACGAGAATCAGAGTCGAGTACAGATAGGAAGAAACACGAGACATCAACTATGCAATGCTATTATATCAATCGCGAAAGACGTCGAAGAATTTCACGACAAAGTATTAAGATGAGTCTACAAGCGCGACTTCAATGGCAAAGAAATATATCCCAAAGAAAAAGATACACCCTTGGAAGATTGGAAAAAAAAACCCAATCGTATTCAGTGCTGAAGACGCCCCAGGAAATGGAAAGCCGCATGAAGAGAGCCTAATCATAACCATGATAATGGAATCAGATCGCAGAAATAAGGATAACGCAATACCCCCTCTGGTTGTAGATAGGATTCTGGTTGACAGTGGGAGTTCGGCGGACGTGTTGTTCTATCATACGTTAAAGGCAATGGGATACGGTGATTCAAACCTTGCCCCATCAGACTACAACATCTTTGGGTTTAACGGGGTAGCGACGAATCCTAAGGGAGAAATCACGGTAACAATACCTGTAAATTCACTAGAAACGATGGTAACATTCAATGTCGTGGATGTGGATACTCCATACAATGCGATCATCGGGAGACCCTGGATACATGGAGTCATAGGAATAGCGTCCATCTTCCATCAGTGCATTCGCTTTCCTACCCCCAATGGGATAAGAGAAATCAAAGGAGACATCGCGCAGGCGAAGAAATGCCAATACCTTAACATACAACATCAGGAGGGGCGAAAACAAACAAAGAAAGATAAGAAAAATAAGGCGAAGGAGGCAAAGAAAGAAAAAGAATTCCAAATCTACATGGTAAGGGCGACTGAATGAAAAGGAATCCCGGGCGAAATCCCTGAAAGGGAGAGAGAACCCATACACCAATTAAAGGGGCCAATACCGCAAGGAGAACCCATACCAAGTTTTACTGCGGAAGAACCCATGAAAGACATCAATTTGGGAATGGAGGATGAACCAAAGATAGTAAAAACAGGGACCCCAATGGGAGAAGAAGAAGAATTGAATCTCGTGCAACTATTAAAAGATTATTACGACGTTTTCGCATGGAGTATGGGAAAAATGCCTGGCATAGATCCATCCCTTGCCTTCCATAGGTTAGCCATTAGTCCGACAGCAAGACCGGTCAGACAGAGGATACGAAAAATAGCGTCAGTATATCATGAAAAAATCGAGGCAGAGTTACAAAAAATGATTGAATCAGGAATAATAAGACCCGCAAAGTATGAAGAATGGGTCGCGAACATGGTGGTAGTTCCTAAGAAGAACAAGAAGATTCGTATTTGTATCGACTTCACCGAAAGACAGCTACCCATTACTAGACATCCCTCAAACTGTGGAGTCAGTCACAGGGTGCGAAAGAATATCATTGATAGACGGATACTCGGGATACAATCAAATACCTTTGGCGTAGGAAGATCACGGCGTTTTTCGCACCAAGGGGTCTATATTGTTACACCAGAATGCCCTTCGTCCTAAGGAACGCAGGAGCCACTTACCAACGAATAGTAGAGAAAGTATTCAATCCATGGATAACCACCACGTTGGCGGTCTATGTCGACGATATGCTGGTCAAGAGTAAAAAATCAATTAATCACACGGAAGATCTAAAAGAAATATTCGAACAAATGCGAAAAATCAAGATGAAGATAAATCCCGCAAAGTGTATATTTGGGGTCACGTCAGGGAAATTATTGGGCTATATTGTCTTAAAGGAGAGAATCCAAGTCGATCCAATTAAAGTACAAGCCATTCGCGAAATGCCGTCACCAGCTACCATCAAAGACGTGCAAAAATTGAATGGCTTAATCGCTTCTTTGGGGAGATTCATCTCGCGCTCATCGGACAAATGTAAGAACTTTTTCAACATTCTAAAGAAGGAAAGCAAGTTTGCGTGGACACAAGAGTGCGAAGCTTCCCTCCAAAAAATGAAAGACTACTTGGCAAATTTATGAATGCTGCAGAAGCCGGAGCCAAACGAAGAGTTGTTAATATATCTCGCCACCACGCCATACGCCCTTAGTGCAGTGTTGCTCCGATCATATCAAGGGATAGGAAAGCCGATATATTACATCAGTAAGACCTTCAAGTCTGCAGAGCGAAATTACACCAAGATAGAAAAGTTGATGCTGGCACTAGTGTATGCAACCCAAAAGCTCCACATTTATTTTCACGCTCACAGAATTAAGGTGCTGACCAAAACACCCATTGAGTCTGTGTTGATGTCCCCTAAAAGAGTGGGAAGAATAGAGAGATGGAACCCGCAAATCGAGCAGTTCGCCATAAACTACGAAGTTCTGTCTTCGCCAAAATCTCAAGTAATTGCTAATTTCATCGCGGACTTTCCGTTAGAAGAAGATGATACCACAAGCGAAACGATGGATATCGATGAAAATCGCACAGACCTTGAAGACTTGCTGAAAGAAGACAACCCTAGGAGGTGGGAAATCTTTGTAGATGGATCTGTAAACAGCCAAGGAAATGGAATAGGGAGGGAGAAAGAATAGTTCATTATTTCAGATTGGAATATGAAACCACAAACAACGAAGCAGAATATGAAGCCGTGATACATGCATTAAGGTTGGCGGTACAAATGGGCTTGGAGGACATCAGGCTCACCAGTGATTCGCAGCTGGTCATTCGCCAGATGGATGGGCGATATAAGGTGAATGACCTCGCACTATAAAGGTATTCGCAGTTAGCAAAGCAGTATTCAGATCAAATCCCATAGGTCATCTGGAGGCACATCTGCCGGAAGGACAACCGGTACGCTGATGCATTCGCATTCATCACATCATTGATGGTGAATCCTAAAACAAGATTCATTCGCATCGAAAGCTTAATGCAACTGTCAATAAGTACCGAAGGACGCGGTGTAGAAATCATAGACGCAGAAGATAATGACAGAATACAGGATACTGAAAAGATAGACTGGCGAACCCAAATTCACAAATTTTTGCGAGATGGAGAAGTCCCACGCGACAGACTAGAGGCACATAAACTCAAGAGCAAAGCTACAAATTATGAGTTGCGCGATGGAATATTGTATAGAAGATCCTTTCTCGGGCCGCTCCTGAGATGCTTATCGCTTGAAGAAGGCATTGAAATCATGAAGGCCATACACTATGGAGACGCCGAGAATCATAGTGGAACAAGATCTTTAGCACTCAAGATCAGAGGGAAAGGCTACTATTGGCCACACATGCATGAAGATGCGAAAGATATCGCCACTAAATGTGAAGAATGCCAGAGCTATGGGAAGCGTATTTACGCACCAGGAAGGACCTTCAGTCCTGATCGTAGCAACGGATTATTTCACGAAATGGGTTGAAGCCAGGGCAACACAACACATTAGAGATAGTAATGTCTTCTCCTTCATATTCGAACAAATCATATGCAGATTCGGGATACAAGTGCAATTGGTGTCAGATAATGGAAAGCAATTCGAAGGACTGAACATTGTCATGTTGCTCAATGCGTTCAAAATTCAAAGTGGAAAATCGACTCCACTTTACCCACAAAGTAAAGGCCAGGTTGAGGAAACTAATAAAACCTTGGCCGATATCCTAAAGAAGAAGCTCGACGGACACCACAAAGGATGGTGAGAACAGCTCCACAACACTTTATGGGCGTACAACACAACGAGGCGCGAAGCTACTGGAATGTCTCCCTTGTTCTTAACATATGGTGTAAAATACGTGTTGCCAACATAAATCATCATACCAACTACCAAGCGCGAAGCTTGGGATAAAAACTTGAATACGGATCTCATACTAGCCAAACTCGATGATGCGGAGGAGAATAGGGAAGTCGCATTGCAACATATGATCAATTATCACCGAAGGCTATCCCGGGAATATAACAAAAAGGTCAAACCAAGAAAATTCAATGTTGGAGATCTGGCCTTCCGCGAAATCCCACCTTATCAAAGAGAGTCAAGAGGAAAGCTCGCGAAGAACTGGGAGGGACCTTACATCGACAAAAGCATCATCGGGAATGGAGCATACGAACTTACTGACAAACAAGGACAACATACACTTACTCATCCTTGGAACAATATCTTAAGAAATACTATCCTTAAGTGGCACGATGTACCGCAAGAAGCGAACAAAGAAATGAAAATGTACCTGGTAAAACATTTCCAATGAATATAAAGCTCTTCTCCAGCAAAGCGGGAAGCAACAAAGGCTAAACAAAGTCTACACAATCATCTCCTAAGACCTCAATAGGGGGGCAGCAAGTCACCATTTAAAACCTCTAATTAGAGAGGCTAGGTACCCAATTTTGGCGTGTCAACTTAGGTCGCGTGATTATGCGACGGCGTTTTAGAACGGTCACGAAAGAGGCATCAATAAGCCCTAACGCGCGTCATATTGGGAAAATCCTGGAAAAGTCACTTATATTGGGGCGAAATAAAAGCCTATCCGCTGGAGGCCACCGAGAACAAACCACTCAGCGAATAAGTTCTCCGGCATGGGTGTAGAAACATGACAAGTTGAGTAGAAGGAGTTCCTGGCTTGGATACACTCGGTCCAAAGAAACCCCACTTAGGGTGTGATCTCATCCCATCAGCCACATATGCGGAGGGAATGAGGTAACGATAACACTGATTGTCGCTTGATTAGATGGGAGCATCCCAACTGAAATGATTAGGAGTGACCTCCTTGAAGGGGCAACTCAGGGGGAATATAAATGGACGACACCCTCCACTAGGGAGTTGAATTGTTTCAAAGACGACAATGTGTTGGGGCTTTTTACTCACGGGAGTATCTAAGACCTGGTATATTGTCGCAAATACGACCTGAGGCGGTAAAGATACTAACACGGATAAGGCGACATCGATGGCCAATGACTCGCAAGAGCACATGAAACTGAGATTTCGTCGCCCAACAGGTTGAAGACCCTACCCAAGGCGACCATAAGTCCTTTAAGTTCTCTATGTGGGAAAGGCAAATAAGACCTTACTTAGGAGGCAAATAAAAACTATAAAAGATCATGCGAAAATAAATCACAAAGGAGCGTGAAAGAATCTGAGGCAATGGAAAGGTCACGCTGAGTGTGACGGACCAGGGAATCTGGACTTCCAAGGAACCGGGTTTCGCCCCGCTTGGCAAGCTCCGACTCTCTGATACGCCACTAAAGTAAAAAAAATTGTTCATTCATAATCCTGCACAAGGTAGAAAACTCATTAGCCACAAGGTTAGAATTCTATGAGCATATGTCCCATACCATAATACTCATAAAATACGACAACGGTTCCAATTTCCAAAAAATAAGGGACGGCCGATTGCCGAAAATAAGAGTTGGCCAGTTGCCAAAATAACAGATGGCCGATTGCCGAAAAATCACAGACGGCCAATTGCCAAAAATCAACAGACGGACAATTGCCGAAAAATATCAGAGGGCCGATTGCCAAAAATATCAGACGGACGATTGCCGAAAAATCACATACGTCCAAATATCAATTTAATGAAAATATGTTGACCTCTATATCTGTACCTGCAACTGTACATCCATATTTGTACCTGCACCTATACCTGCCACTTAAAATAAGCTACACAAGGAGACTTCAATTAGAGAATAATCAACTGCCGCCAAAGTGTCTATAATACCAAAAATACAAGTAGAAACATACGTCGCAAGTTCTGCAAGGAAGTGTACACAAACACCATCTTGGGCACTAAACTCTTACTACTGAGCATAATATGTGAAGCATCCATATTTAATTACAAGATTAAAACAATCACGTTTAGAGTGCAGTGTAGTCTAAGCCAATTCCAATAATATTATGGATACGAATTAATGGGGTAGTATCTTGCAAATATCATTTTACTATCACAGACTTACAGTAGTAATGATAACCATTCCAAAAGAAGATGGAAACATCCAGTCAGACATCACCGTGTGTTAAGAAGAAATATGACATCATTTTCCAAAGCAATATAAATCTAGGCAGTACATCTCCCAAGAAGACAATATAAATACCACAAGAACTATGAAATAACCAGCACTAAGTGTGGCTAGTATTTCGTTTTAGTGTAGGTCCATGACATGCTCACAATTACTAATTTATGCAAATACATTTGCTGGATCTTTACATAGTGAATTGTATGAACTATATTACGAAGACTATTGAAAGTCCCCAACCGCATACCACAAAAGTGACTACCATTAAGAAAATAGAGGGGTTCGACATCCACAATAAAAGGCAAGCTACTACCGGTTATGAATTGAACTCCACATTAGTCAAGACTAGATCCCCTTACTAGCCATCTAACAGACCCTCGCTGGTACAAAGTGGCACTTTATAAATGTCTCTCATTATCATTTTTCGAAAGTGAAAACATGGGAAAAATAAAAGAAAGTATACGACGGGAAGAAGCTCACATGACAGGTTTAGGGGATATGAGAAGATCCAACTCTACAAGTATATTACCCGCCAGCCAATTTGTAAGGATATGAAATGACTTTGTCTCCGATCAATCTAATCTCAATTAATAGGTTAAGTTATATGAAAATGTTTTCTAGGAAACTTAGTTATTGTTAATCTGTACCAAAAGGTCCAAATCTCTCAGATTAGATTTCAGTCATTTTCATATTAACAAGCTAGTGAAAGGATTACACTTAAATGGAAAATGTAAAGGTCCGATACGATATAATTCCACACATGCAAAACATGGCCACGATGATCAAAAGGGGAAAGAGTTCATTACCGAGCTCCCTTCCGGTATGGCAAGCGAGCGAAAATTACAGATAAGTTATCCATCTGGACCATCTTATGAAATGCTAAAATAGATCAAGGTACACATCTAGTGCTTACCAATTATGAGTCTTAGGTTCTCCATTTTCAGTAGCAACATTGAACTAAGTAAGGAGTCATGATAGCATTTCTAACGGGACCTCACTCTTAACGGAAGCTCTTATTACCAACTACAGATTAAAGTACTTGAACTCAAAAACAGAATGTCTTCGATTCAAAATGAAATACCAGACTAAATCCAAGACTATACTGTGCTAAATGGGACAAATGTGTAAGAAACAAATGATCAAGTAAAGACAAAAATGGTGTTTATGAAATGTACACAGTCAATGGTGTTTATGCAACGTACACACTCATTTCTATACATCCATGTTCAAAAAGAATATAAACTGCAAATGCATATGAAGACTCCACAAATCGAAGTCTTAGACATGAATTAAACTCATCCAATATATTGCACTAGTGTCGCAAGGAAATTTATAAAATTGAATTCGATGATTAGATAGTAAAATTCAATAATCTTGACCATGAATTCCGTATAACAATATTATTCAGGGTCTAAACATTTAAAATTCTAAATGAGATACATTTAGCGAAAACGGAAGACAAAGTTAGTGTCTACCTCTCGACTCTTCTATAAACTGCATAAGGTCCACTAGCAACTCATCAGGGGTACTCCATAAATGCAAACTGTATAATGCCCATTTATGTGCTCATTTTTCTACACTGCCCAATGTAAAGGCACATGGCTTTCAGTACTACCCACCTCCAACTCTCTCAACGAAACTCTCGACAACCTCTTGATCAAATCTAAAGGTTTTCATCCTAATTTTTATGACTGCTAAAGAATCCAACCATAACCAATCAGCTATCAATTTCATATCCCAACAAGTTAGATTAAAAGATTTATACGCCAGAAGATGATAAAATATATTCCATTAGAATCTTACCATACAAATGGTAGTTATATAAGCCCAAAACTCCGATAACAAATATAGCAAGAGATCAAAATTGATATTCCTATAATCGACATAAATCACCACTATCCCATGCCTTACTATCATCTGAATTGAAGTTTAAAAACCATACTCTAAGAAAAACCCTAGGTTAGCAAAGTGTACAACAAATTCAATTCAGTGAAGGAATTTATAAAGTGTATAATCAAATCATATATAAGTGTGATGAAACAAACCCACTATTTGCTAAGAAATCTCTTGATTATTTGAGCGATGAGAACGATTCCTTCGAACAGCTCCCAAATTGAACAGGAAGAAGAATTTTTCCTCCATGTCTTATGAAACAACGAAAGTTAACAAGATCAGCAACTTCATAGTCTATATATTAACAGAGTTCACTCGAGCAGTCGCGCATGATTTCATTTAGTATCTTTAAATTTTCCGTTGCAGAGAAAGGGGAAGAAGAGATGAGAAAGAGAAATTGAACCCTCCCTTCTGGATTTTTATAAAACCGTGTACACCCCTTGCTTATGCCTAACAGGTGTCAAGCATGCACCAAGTATCCCTGGCATCTACTAATCACACTTCCTAATATTATTAAAGGATAACTATTTATTTGAAAACACCCATACTGGATTTAGGGCACTTACCAAGGTGTAGAATTTTACTATTGGGCTTGGTTAAACCCAAGAAAAGATACGGAGTGTCACACTGAGGCACGAAGAAACGCTAAGGAGAATACCCTCATCAAGCTAAGTATCACTAAAATGTGAAGCAAGTTTCAGTACATAAGAACCGGTTACATTATTTGCCCAATCTAACATGTTAGTATAGCTTCGCATCTTATGATCGCATTTCGCGATAAATAAAGCACCCCTGATATGGTATCTCATCACATTTGCATTCATATCCATCGTGTAGAATAGTCTATCTGTCGCATTAACATTCATCGCACAAAATAATCTATCTGTTGCATTAGATAGGCAGCATCCAAATCGGAGGTAGACACGAATTCATCTTTTGCCTCACCTTATTATTCGCATCATTCTAAACACTCGCGTGAATCTGAGTCCCATATTCATGTAGGTTGTAAGCAAACATTCGCATTTATCTTCGCAATATTATATCATTCGAAGGTGGAAAGCAGGGACAATAATCACACACTTCGCATAAACAATAGAATGAACGCAAATCTATGAGGCAATAATCCTCCTGCGAAGGTAGAAAGCAGGGGCAAGTATGGGAATATTAACATTCACATGCTCCCCACCTCCTCAGTCAGATACCCAAAACACATTTCGCAAGCTAACACACATAAAAAATAAATAACATTCAATTTCGAATACGTGTCTATTTCTAAAAGTTGAATGCAGGAAAGTAATACAATCACGATATAACAGAATGAGAAAATACAAAAGTGCACAACTAAAATCTTTTCTCGCGGACCACCATACAATCCCTCCCGCCGTGAAAAAGACTCATCATCGCCAGCAGGGCATCAAATCCACCAGAAATCAGGACCATATCTGATCAAAAGCTATTGGAATTAAGACATGATCCCAAACAGCCAAGTAATCAGCATCACCACGACCTCCTTGTTCCTAAGATGACTCCAAGCTAAAGAGATTCTTCCAACAATAAATGTGGATAATTCTTTTCGAATGGTGACCCGAGGATCAAATTGGGTACCGTACAATTGAGAGGGAATACTATCATGCTTGGAATAGAAGAAGACAAGATTTCACCCTGGGATGGCCCCCAATCACGATGGAAATTCTTAAGATTCTTTATAGATCTCCTGATCGATCTACTAAAATAAGATCTGGATCTGCAAAAGAATAGGAACACCAAAATAAGAAAGAAAACTAGTTTGAAACCTGGAAAGAAAAACATGAAGAGATGAGGCAAGAACTTACTGAAGAAACGACGCAGCAGTAGCAGGGATGGACACACCATGATCCACCATGAAAGCTACAGAAGCAGAGGGAGAAGAGGAAGTCGAACAAGAGAATAAGAAAAGGATAAGAAATACTTGCCCTCCCCGTGGGTATTTATTCAAGGAAAAGAAATAAAGACGCACCGCCGGAAAAGGAGGAAACTGACGACACGTATAATAACTGAGCAAAAAATACGGAAGCATGTCGGGCAAAGAAGAAAAGATGAGGAGACAGGGCCGATGCGAAGTTCGACCAAAGATTCTCGCATAATTCCACTTAAAGAAGAACAACGCGAGAAGAGGCAAAATGTGTGGGGTGGGATATCGCACAAGGCATAACTTAACTTCTTTCCAGATAAAACAACTCTAAACACGAAGGCATTACGATAATCAAAGATCATGGCGAAGAATAATAGCTGGACAACAAGGGAAGAGTACGAAGAAACAATCATGCGATGAAGAAAGAGCGAAGACCAGTTCAAAAGAAGCAATGCGAAAGACATAGAAGATAGCGCGAAGGAAAGTGACATCTTCCCAAAATCCTGGCGAATAAGACAAACTATAGGAGTATCGGTCAATTGAGATCTTGCATGTGAATCAAAGTTGTCTTCTACTGATCATATTTTCCCATATAAGGACCCAAAAATGATAGAGAGAGAGACAGATCAGTCAAGAGAGAGTGCTAAGAAAATTATCAAGAGAATCAAGAAGAAGCCCTTAGAACTTAACCTTTATCTTATATTTCTCCATTGTTGTACACAAATTCATCTTGTGATCATTGTAAGAGTTCCATACATTCAATACAAAAGTGTTCAAGAAGATCATACTAGTGTCAAAGTGGTGAATAATATCATTAATGTTTGAGTTGATCCATATGACTTAAGATTTGTGTTATTATCATTACAACGGGTGTAGTTATGGGATTTTCCACAACTACAACCATAAGCGAGACATTCTCCTACTGCAAGCAATCCTGAATGCATAAATTGCTCCCCAAAATTCTGCATAAACCGAGTTATCAATCACAATAGATTGCGCTAGACACCGAACAACAAAAATGTGATGATTTCGAAATACAATTCCACAACCAGCAAGACCTGGATTACCAAGAGAACACCCATCTACATCGACCATCAACCATCCACAGAGTGGGGGAGACCAATTTAACTCAATATCTTTGCTTCCTTAACTGCCTTTCCATTAATCCTAAAAACCCTAATAATGCACAACTCAGACATTTGGTTATATATATGACCCTTTCCCAGCCTACCTGATTCACTGATTAGCAGTTTAAGTTTTGAGCAGCTTCATGAATTGGAGTAAGCTCAAATTCGAAGCGAAACTTGTTTCTTATTTACCATATAGGCCAAATACAGTTGATTACAGCCACCCAAAGTAAGTTTTTGATCTGCGAGCTTCTATTGTAATTGCGAATAATAGCAAACATACCTCGAATAGAAGTGCCGTTCAAGGAGACATCAAAAATGCTACCAATCCAGTTCCAAAGAGCAGACGCGAAAGTGCACTCAAAGAAAAGGTGTTGTTGCGTTTCAAAACAACAAGGTATGTCACAGAGATTACAACACAAGGTGGAGCTAACACCAGAGAACAAAACAACATCATCAGTTGCGACATTATTATGTAATAGTTTCCAAACCACTACATCTCTTTTTGGAGGAGTCTTAACGTCCCAAAGGTCTGAAAAATCCTTATTTATAGGTTTTTTAGGTCTAAAATCAAAAGCATCTTTCATAGAGATCGTACCTGAGCTTGCTGTGAGACCAAATCATTTTATCTTCCATATGTCTGAGCTGTAAAACTTAGCCCTTTGGCAGGTTTGAAACTATTAGATCGATTTATGTATATTTAGTACTTGTTTCACTATCCAACTCTTCAAGTCCTGAATTGTGTCAATTCTCTACTTTCAATATTTTTCAGATTATTTTTCATAAGAGTATTTTAGAGGTTTCCGAAAAAAAACTCTCTCTCCTCTCTAAAAAAACTCTCCAAAGAGGAAAAAAAAAAACTCCGCCCCCATTTGCCTGCTCAGAGCTAGTCACTCAGACTAGATCCGAGCAGGATTTCAATTGTTTCTCGTCTTCTATCACTGTAGTTTAAGCTGTTTAATCATCTTGAATGTCTGGGTTTTAGAAAAAAGGTCAAGTAGACAGGGATGATTGAAGTTCTCTCTGCCTTTGTCTCACTTGAATTCTCTGGATCGAAGATGCTATCCCCTGCCAATCTAACCTCATCTTAGTTCCCATCTTACTACTTCATCATCAGTGAAATCTTTAACTAATTTTCATCAATCAAAGCCAATAGAAGCACACTTCATCTCAATCTAAACGAAATCTCCATCAACCACTTCCGTATACACCCCATCTCACATCCCTTAAACACTTCTCATACATCCCCTATCACCAATCTCTCACATCATTTCTTAACCAACAAAGGTGTTGGTTTCTGATGATGATCTGGCTTTCGATCTTCAGTTCTTAATCAGCAATGTTGCTGATTTCTGTTGATCATAAAATCAAGTGGCGGTGATAACAAAATCAAGTGGCGGTGCTGCAATGGTTAGAGGTGGTGCAAAGTGTAAGCGGCGTCTTTGGAAAAGATGCTTTAATTAGGGTTTTCATCTGTCTCTGTCCTTCTACCTTAATGAGTTTCTTGGGCTTCTTTAAGGTTGTGTCTTTTCGGTTTTTTGGGCTCGGCTCTCTTGGACTCCTTACTCTCACTTGAGAGTATCCCCTTGTAATTCTCTTTTTAAGGTGTGGTTGTAACTTGTAAACGATTCATATTTCTCTAATATAATCTTTCTTTCACGATCAAAAAAAATAATATATATATATATATATTTCAGATTATTAATAAAATCGATCAATACTCCAACCAAGTTTTCATGTTACTGAAGTTTTGGGTATTCACCTCTAGTATCACAAAAGCAGAAAGCATAAAGGGAAAAAAATAGCGTAAAGTGGGCGAAACACTAATAGTATCCTTCACTTATTTGATCGAAACACTAACGGAAACACATAACACCTTTAAGGTCAGATTCTACAATGATAATAGTATTGCAATTATGTTTTGCATATCAGATGTTTAATATATCAGTTCTTAATTCTTTGATAATCAAGTCCCTGAATCTTATCAATTTTCTTAACGACAACAGAATTACATTCGTGGGAGCTGGGATCGATGAAGTTGCGCACAAGCTTTTGGTTGATTATGGGTTGAGTATTTCAAGCACTGAAGATCTTGGAAGGTTAGCTGATTATAAGCTTGGTACACGAGGACTCTATCAAGTTGAGTTGAATTCTTTAGTGAATATTGTGCTCGACAAGCATTTACACCACCAACCCAAGTTTAAATCAATTACATTAAGTATATGGGACAGGAATACTTTAAAGAATGAGCAGGTTCAATACGCTTGTTTAGATGCTTATGCTTCGTTTAAGCTCGGTCTTTATTTGTTGCTGCTTCCAGCCCCAAATGAATTCGCGTAACTAATCCAGGCGCACGAAAGCCACCGCAAAAAGCCTAGATTATCCTTTACATTTTATTGTTTTTGTTTTTTGAATAGCCTAGATTACTTGATTTCATTGTCATTTTTGATTTAATTCCAAGTATTATTGTTTCGATCCTTCAAATTTTATCATGTAAGTTTTATTTTTGTTTCTTATCGACAGATTCCAACAAACAGAAAAACACCTCATCACCTCAAAAGGAAATTAAAAATCATAAAAGAGTGAGTGCCATAATTAAGTAATACGAGTGATTTAAAATACCGTGGAAAACGCGCCAGCAATTCCCATCCAATTTCTTTAGGTTTTTATTTTTTGGTACGTTCTTACTGGTACTAATTAATGGGTGACCAAACGAAGATTAATTCTATTGGTTTAGCGCATAGATGTAACAGCTTACTTCTAGGTTGGATCCCCAGTGAAGGCGCTTTCTACATTTCTTTTCCTTGCCTTCAAATCTTGCAACTCTTTATGTTTTCTTTTTTTCAATCCAAAAATTCCAAAAGCTTCTCTGATTTGGTTTCTGATGGCGAAATTTTTATATCGTTCTTCTTTTCTTTGGAATCTATTACATAAAATTGATTGAATCGCAATTGATAAGAGGGGTGCTGCAATTGTATGCATAAAATCGAAGAAATCTGATGTAGTTCTTAGATGTTACTACTTTACATTACATTACTTGTGTCTTCTGCCGTTTTTAAAAATAAAATTCACATACAAAGTCTTCCATAACTATCTCGAGCTTGAGCCTTCCTCTAGAATATTGCAAGTCGACGAAGCCTGGATTTTGGATGCCTTTTTGAGATGATTTTCTCTGGTTTTTGTAACCCGCAAAAGAATGGAGTATCTTAGACAACTTGGATTTTTCTTTGCCTTTTGGCTGTGGGTAAAACAAGAAAAGTTATTAGCACAAGAAATTTAATTAACAAGTCATGAAAAACTTAAATCAGTTCGATATATTGAAACAAAATTAGATAGTTACCATTCTCCATGTTTTGATACTTCTCACGCAGCTTGAGTGCGGCAGCTTCAAGTTTCGACTTCTCAATTTTTGATGGAATCTTTATTTCTTAAACCTTAAATTCTTCCATATCGTCATCACTTGTACCAAATACTTCTTCTATAATCTCTTCCGCGTGTTCATCATCACTTTCATTACCGAATAGGGAAGCATTAACTCGTTCATTGAATCAAATTCTACAACCGGTGTCATATTCAATAAATGGTCAAATTCAAAACTTTTATCTGAATATTTTGGATCCTGAAATAAAGTTGCATGAATATGATTTAGTTTAGGGGTATATTATTTATATGTCCATACTTTTGACGCCCAATAAATATATCTTTATACAACAATAAATATGTCCCTAATTTTTAATAATGTTATCCATTTAAAATTAGATCACCTTAATACCCTCACCCATATAAAATTTTCTTTATTTCAAAATGGAACAAATTTCTTCCTCTACCACTTCACCACCACCACTAACATTCAACTACAATTCCACCACCACCTACCAACCGCCACCATCACTAATATTCCACCACAACTCCTTCACCACCACCATTACACCACCACCAATCCTCCACCACCACTAGTCTATCGCCGCCACCGCCACTAGTCCGCCGCCGCCGCCACCACCACTTGTTCAGATATTTTTGTATCAACAACAATAGTTGATCAAAATAAAAATAGAACCAACAGTAGAAGTTGATCCAATTTAGGGGATCAACAACGGTAGTTGATCAAAAAAAAAAGGATCAACAGTAGAAATTGATCCAATTTTAGGGGATCAACAATCCCCTAAATTGGATAAACAATGAAAGTTGATCCATGTAAATGGAGTGAACTTGGCGTGAGTCGAACACGCATCATCTGACATGGAGGCAGTCATGCTACCATTGCTCCACAAGTTCAACATTGGAAGAAATTTACATGATTTAAACTACAAACATGATTATACTAATCCAAGAAAATGTTGTTAACAATAGGAGTTGATAGGATCAACAACAGTAGTTGATCCCATAAAAAATTGGGTAAACAACAGGAGTTGATCCCATAAACGGGATAAACAACCGTAGTTGATCCATAAAAAATTGGGTCAACAACAACAATTGATCCCATAAAAATACATAAACAACAAATGATCATCACCTGTAGCTTCATAAACAACAACAGCTTCAAGACCAAGCTCTCCATCTGAAGATAAACACAAACAACACCAACAATCATATAGAATATCCACCACCACCATCACAAAAACCAATACCACCACTATCTCCAACAACAATTTCAAATATTTTAACCTCACCACAACCATCATTCCAACCAGAACCACCACAATCTCCATCATTCAGTTACATCGTTTTAACCTTCTTCCATCTACATCATCAAATACAACCAGAACCATCGCAAAATCTGCATCATCAATTCCACCGATATCTCCATCATCATAAATTAAACTGAAAAATCAAGTAATAAACTAAAAATCTCCATTATCAGTTTCATCATTTTAACATGAATCTGTTATCGATCTAAAGAAGAACGAAATAAAAAACTAGGGTTCGAGAAGGGAATCGAATCAAGTACATACCATAGTTGGGACTTCATGTACAAATCAGTTAAAATCACAATGAATTTAATGTTTCTGAAACTCGAGATTAGGTTTTGGAGATTAATTTCTCTTTGAACAATCACCAGATTTGAGATTTGTAGTTGAATAAAGAGGAAATCGATCTAAATCGATTCTTTAGAAGGAGGCGGTGATACTGATGGTGATAAAAGGTGATGGCAGAAGTGGAGGTGGTGCTGGCATGGCGGTGGTGACGACGGAGAAGGTGGTCACTGTTTGTGGAAGAGGAAGAGGAGAGAAAGTTTAGATCTGAATCTGGAAAAATGAAAGAAACGATTGGTGAGATCGACAGTATATGAGGGTAAAGATGGTTTAGATAATTAAATTGATTTCTTTTAAAGAAAGTAGGGATATAATTATTGTGTGATAAAGATATTTGTAAAGCCTGTCAAAAGTAAGGACAATAATTCAATTTTCGCATCATCTATCTAGTATTTAATTCTTATATATTATTAAATTCTGGAAGGAGGCCATCAGTAACTAGCTCACTTGAACATTGGTATAAAAGTGAATTGGCACCTAACGAAGGCGTATTATCACATTTTCTGTACCATATTTAACATTAAGCTTTCCATTTACTACGTCAAGTAAAACAGAAAAAAGATTTCATCATGCTAAACTATCGAAACTTAAGGATATCAAAAACTTCTAGTTGACTGATAGGGTCAATAGTATATTCATCAACATCTGAAGGCACTACCAAGTAACATTAAGCATTCTTTTCTTTCATAAACAACAGGGTTTGTGTTATATGAACCATTTCTGATGTGAAATGTGGAACTCAAAGAGTATACTGCCTATGTACCTGAAAAACAAATATTTATAAACTGTAATAATTTTGTTGACATTTCACAGCAATTATCATAATGTATAAATTATAAATAGACCCCATCCAACATGCAGAACATTTTATAGAAGAAAATTCATCCAAAAGTCTAATTTTCCAAAACTTGTTGGGAACGCAGGGGTTATGACAAAACTGAAAACTTTGATATAGGAATCACACAAAAGTATCAAATTTATCAATAGTTGAGTGATAGATAAATGGGAAAATGATGGAACGCAAGGTACAGTAGTGTTCTATAGTTTTGTTTTGGAAGATTTCGCACTGTGGACCTAAAAGTCATAAGTGACAAAAACTCAAAATTAAATGGAAGTTCCCAGAATGATGCAAATATTACATTACATATTAAGAAGTCTTACCGAAGTAGAAATCAGAGAAGCATTTGAAACTACGCAGTCTTTTGTACTGTAACGATCGAGCATAAATTTATGTAAATGAACACTATAGATAGCATCAATACCACTGAATTGGTAATTACATCGGTACACGTACATACATTGAAATCGTTTTCTAGCACAAAACTCCCATACACCCATATTCTTATTTGCCTCAATTATATAAATCAGTCCATCCAAATGAGTAAACTAAGAGAAGTTATAACATGCATATACAAATGAAAATCAACACAATCAATCAGAATTTTTTTTATCAAAACTAACCTAAACCCATTCATATTACTATCTGAATCAACCTGATTAACCCTAATTTCGAAAACAAAACAAACAAAAAAAAACGATATTTTTCAACTTTTTGAAACCCTAACTTTCGAATTTATAAAATTTAACACATATTATAAAAATTAAAGAAGAATAGAGAGATAAACGTGATCTAACATACCTTTTCGTCAGTAATTTGACGTGATTTGGTTTTGCTTCTTAGAGAAAAAAGATGAAGAAGAAGAAGAGTCAGAAGACGGTGGTGGCGGCGGAGGTAAGCTCGTGGATGGAAGGAAGAGGAGGAAAAGCCACTCTCTGCAGTTGTTATTGGGGTCAGTTATTCAGAGAAGTGGAGAGATCAAGATTTATCTATAATCCGGCTAATCTTGGGGCCATGCCTTTTATTTTGGGCCTATAAAATTTTGCTATTATCCAAAGACTAGCTCCGTGTTTTTTTTTTTCTTTTTTTTTTTTTGTTGGCTGGACATCTAGACCTGAGTAGGTCCCTAGTCAGATGACAGATCCTTAATTATATTTATTGTGTCAGATTTTACTCGCAATATGAGTTAGACTTAAATCTTAACTCGGACCTTTTTGAATCGTTGATAAAATAGCACTCCTGGTTCACGAGAATAAATTTTTGAGTCAGATGAGTCATCAAAAAACAAAGATATTGAGTTAGATCACGATAAATCAGGTGATTTCAATCAGTTCCACGTGAATCAAATCTAGACAAATCAGTTGAGTCTAGAGAAAACAAATAAGGTGTAGGCTACGGGGTACCACTTTTATAAAAGAAAACCAAGACCACGAGAGTTCACTAGTTTTCTCTATAAATCAGGTAACCAGAGTTTTCTTAAGAACTGATATTCAATTGTTATCCCAATTAATTCTTTGGAAACTAGAATTTTCTTAGGAATTGAACTTTTATTGGTTTCCTATAAAAGGAAGACTGGACGAGGCAAGACTAGACTCTATCTCTATCATACATACTCCTGCATATATTATCATTAAATCAGTACCGATTTTGCTCTATTAAATCCCAGCGTTTACTATCTTTTTCTTTGTTTCTAAAGATCATGGCCCCAATTGGGGCGATAGTTTCAACAAAGTCTAAAACTAATCACAATATTTTATCATCGTCGTCGATTTTTGAGACTGTGAAAGGTTTTCATGAATATAACATCAAAGGATATTCTTTAGCAAAGGGAATGGGAGTTGGTAAATACAGGAGTAGTCACACATTTACAGTTGGTGGTCATGATTGGGCTATAAATTTTTATCCAGATGGCAAAACTCAAGATAACCAGGAGTACGTATCCTTGTTCGTTGAGTTAGTAAGCCCTGGAGAAGCTAAGGCGATGTTAGAGTTTAAATTACTGGACCAAAGCAGAAAAGGGAAACATGATGTTCGCGGAACTTCTGAATGTGCAAAAGTGTTTGACAGAGAAGGAACAATTTGGCTATGGTATTTCCCGATTACTATGGTTTTAAATTATTTTGAAAAATCCTATGGCTGTTTTATATATATGTACAAAGCTTGGCCTGGTGCAACTCATTCAATTAGTTTAATTATTATTTATCTTTTGACTTTGAAAAAAGAGTTTAAATAAAATAAAATAAAAGTTAATTATTTATTTACCCTCAATTGTGGTGTTAGATTTGAATCTTATGGTAATTTATGAATGTAGTACTCTTTCTCATTATCCTATATTTTCCCACTGCCTAACAACTGACACAGACATTTGCCTCGGTGTCATGTCCAGTACGGTACACTTTGGAAATAGTAATTTTAATAGTTTTAATCGGATCATGGAGAATGAAACTAATATTATGCATAAATGTTACAGGGGATATATGCAGTATATGAAGAGGTCGGAGTTGGAGACCTCAAGTTATCTCAAGGATGATTGCCTTACCATTCATTGTACCATCGGAGTGGTGCAAACTCGTGATGAAGAGGGGAAACGTTATATCGCTCCTATACCTTCATCGGATATGGCTCAAAATTTCAAGAGTTTGTTGGAATCTGGAATTGGTTCCGATATTACTCTTCACGTTGGCAATGAATTCTTCAGAGCCCACAAATCGGTTCTTGCAGCTCGGTCTCCCGTATTTAGAGCTCAGTTTTTTGGATTAGTGGGTAATCCAGCAGATATGAAAACAGTAACCATCGAAGAGGTTGAACCTTTTGCCTTTAAGGTAAGGATTTTCACAATTCAATATTTCATTGTCATCCGTTAGATCCAAAAAGTACAGTAGCATCTATGTTTACCTTTATATAAATTAACGAATGCCACTGCCTAATAACTATATGATGTGATGCAGGCCATGTTGCTATTTTTGTACTCAGATGAACTTCCTGAAGCATGTGAATATTCTGATTCAGATTCACCTTGCACTTTAACAACATTCATGCAACATCTACTAGCTGCAGCAGATCGCTATGATCTTCCTCGATTGAAAGTCATGTGTGAGGAAAAATTATGTGAAGAAATAACAGTAGATAACGTTGCAACAACACTGCACCTAGCAGAAAAACATCAATGCCTGCAACTGAAAACTATTTGTCTAAACTTTGCAGCTAAACCTGAAAATTTGGGAGGTGAGTTTTGTGTTTAGAATTATAAGAAAATAGTTAGCTATTTGTATAGATTCCACGAGGAGTACCAAGTTTGTACGTTTAGTATCGGTTGAACAATTATTTTCTTAACGATTAAATGTTTTGCGTGTAGAGATTATAAAGTCTGATGGGTATGCAAATTTGGAGAAATCACTATTGACAGATCTGTTGAAGACTTGTGCTGGGGTGGTACAAAAATGAAGCCTAATACTTTGCAGGATTGGAATGTCAAAAACAACAACAGCAACACCTGTGAGAGTGATTCTGCAATACCACCCGCGCGCTTGCCTCGTAGGGCTAGTTTCTGATTTTATCTACTAGTATTTTGTTGTGTGGTTGATGACGGTAATACCATTCTAAGCAAATACTGAGCATCTATTTGTTCTTGAGTCCATCCTTACTTTTTGTGGTAATTTATTCTCTAATATCTTTGTTAAGTCTTGAAAACTATCTTGATAGAATGGAGTTTCCTAACAGGAAAATATACCAAAAGGATGCAAATTATCCAACCCTTGCATTGATGGATTGGGAGCAGGTGCAATCTTAGAAATCCAATGGATTTGCAATCGGATGCCAGGTACTGGCTTAAAAATCCGTTGAACGACGGGTCAGAGAGTTAATAGATAGTCATAGAGATAGGAAATGGGTGTTGCATTGCACAATGCTATTAAAAAAAAGTGGACTAGGTTATAAGGGCTTAAATTGGCTAGCTTTTGGAGTGGAGTTTTAATTGTGGCTGTCAAGAAGACCTGCCCAACGAAATTTGAAAATGATGTATGGCAATTGGCATACTTGTTAGGCCAAAATGAACCCAGAGGTTATGTGCTTGAGTATATATGTCAACAGTGCCAGTAAAAAAAAAACTAAAAGTCCTGCTATTGCCTACTACTCTCCTAGTATGCACAAGAATGCGCTACAAAAAGATATCATAATTTTACTTGTTATGGATGGATGATTAACAATTCTTCGACATCCTAGCTTCTCTTGATCTAGTAACATCAGTTTCGCCAAAATCTTTCGAATTAACTTTTAATATTAGTGTCTAGATCTCCAAATCTTTCAATGAAGTAACACTACTAGTTTCTCCCAAATCTTTCAAAGAAACAACGCTCTGCCTGTGAGGAATTGCCTCAAAGTACATATAAGAACACTCCCTCATCGTCCCAAAAGTTGATGTTTTTGGGTCATATCAATATAGTCGTGCTAAAATTTATGATGTACGGGTCGTTCCACAATAGAACTTCCTTGTTCCTTGTGATTGCAAATGGAGTAAGATAATTGAATTCGAAAGACATTTCTAATCCTCAAGAAATTGATGTTGCTGCACATGATTAGGCGGTTACTAATACACCTTATTGGATCAGTCGACACATCTCTTCATAGACAGATATGTGACTCCTCCTAATAGGCACTTTATAACCTATATATAAATAGAGGAGTTTTCAAGCCTTAAAACAGCGCCCCTTTGACATTACATATTTGTTAGACTCCATTGTGTGCTGACGACGGTTTACAGGAAATCCAAGAAAAGGAGATGCCAAGTCTTCCAGAAGAAATCAAGATAGATATCTTATCAAGATTACCCGTGAAAACTCTCATGCAATTTAAGTCAGTGTGACCCAGTTTTTGCAACAAAAAAAATCCATATGGATTATGTGATTAGAAAAGGCATGCACATCAAGTTTTCTTCAGTTTCAGTATTACATGCCTACAAGAATGACAACGAATGCATTCTACTCAGTAGATATGTCATTATCTTCAAAATTATCATCATCATCAAGAGGTGATCCTCTTTATGATGATGGATTATCCGTTAATTCCTCCAAATTATCTCAAACTTGGTGGATCTTCTAGGGGTTTACTGTGTTCAGCACTAATGAATCTGGAGATGAGGATTCCATTTGCCTTTGGAGTCTATCAACAAGGGAGAACAAGAAGTTACCTGAATTACTTTCCATTTGCCTTTGGGCTGATGCAAAATCTTGCAATAAGGTCAAAGTTGCGGAAACTTAGAAACAAAGTCTGCTTTGAAGGAGATAATATTAATTGGGTTAGCTTTCAGACGCGAATTTACTTTCCGACCCATTTTGTACAATCTCCCACACATCTTGTGACATGAACAAAGTCTTCATTTTGATGGCCCAAAAATCATAATTTTCTCCATGAAAAAGTGGTATTGAAAGTTGTTGAATGTATAGACTTGAGTTATTACTACTTGCCATTGATTTGGTTGAAGATTGATTGAAGAAATTGGGTTTTTTTTTTAGATCAAGATTTTGAAAAGTTTATTTGTTGCTGATTTTTTGGATTTAATGGGTATTGATTGATTTCTTTTCACTCACCAAGATCAAATCAAATAGATCTAAGCTCTGATACCAATTGTTGGTTTTATGACTAAATTGATAAAGAAATTTGAAGTAAATTTTTTGAATGGAGGTGAGGGCTCTTAGCTTCTCTCTACCTCTTTACACAATTCTATTTCATTTGGATTACCTTCTCTTTCTTTAACTCTTTCTTTCTCTTTTTCTTTTTATACTAGGCATACATAAAACCTAATACAAAGCATGTGGAACACTAATGTGTACTCACTAAATTACTACTAATCTTAATTAGCTAAGTAACTTCACATTAACTAACACAACCAAAATTACCAAATGCTGGCTTATCGAGTTTGAAAGAGTTTACGCATCTTCCAACAGAAATCAATCTCTTCTTTCCAAACTTCTTCAGCCATCCAGAGGCCTATCGACTTTTGGGATAGCTCCAAATAATACAATCTTGCAAGAAACTAAATATCTCTAATCTTTAGAAAAAAGAAAAGGAAAAAAAAATAGACAGTTTTCTCATGTTTTAATTGTGATGTCCTGATAGTCCCTCGTAAGCTGATAACATTTTTTTTAACCTACTTTGATAGTGTCGGGAGCCACAATATTTCTTCCCTTCGAAGAAAACTTGGCCATAATTGGTGCTAGAATGTCTTTTCCAAAGTCTTTTGTTGTTGAGTGTATCATTGCAGTTGGTTTGCTGCTAACACAATACATATTCTTATACGACATCATCAATGCTGTTCAAGAAGAAACTTTGAATGATGGGACTGTTTATAGAGGACTCTTAAGAACTTATTAGATTGTAAGCAGTATTCTGTAACAACAAGTGCTGGTATTTCTCTTTGGTCAAGAACTGTAGTTTGAATAACAGGTGTGCTCTCACCTACTGGTGAGAAAAGTGAAAACTCACTTTAGTCGATCCTTTTCGAATGGGGAGCACTATCTCCAAGCATAAACATATTTTTATACAAACCTCATTAATGCACATAATTTGAATCCTCAGCAGCTAAGACCGATGTGAGGAAACCGGGAGAGCTAGCTACCAAACCAGGTGCGTATGCCTCTGATTTAGCAATTTTGGCTAAGGCATTAGAGTAGTTAATACACTGCTCTTAACAAACAACGACACGGTAGTAAACCAGTAATAACCTAGTAAACTATGAAAGGCATTGGTATCCAAAGTCCATAAAATTATTAGAGATCCTAAATCAAGGCTTTGTGTTCGAGGCCCGTCGAATTCACACTTGACTCTCTTAAGTAGTAGCAGTTGAAACAATCTCTTTTATTGTTGATCCTTTTTCACTGCGTCAACTACTATAGTTGATCCACTATCTGTATAACTGTCACTGTCTTAACAACTGTCAGTGAGCTGTCATCTCTTCTCTGATTGGTCCTTAGCTTTAGTCACGTATTGATCATGTCTTCTCTGTGATATATAAGCCTTGTACTTTCTCTGTTTGTAGTTAAGAAAGACAATTGATTGAATCAATTGCAACTGTAAATCAAGAACTTTCATTAATGAAAACTAGGGTTTGTAAATCTTATACTATGGTATCAGATGTTTAGATGATCCTATTTCCGTTGTCTCATCAATTTTTTGATTCAAAATTACCTTTTTCTTCTCAAATCTTTCTTGATTCAAACGTGATAATATAGCAAATAATCAATATCAATTTCAAATTTCTCAAATTTCATTAAATCAAATCATTAATATTCTTCAATGCAAGATTAAGGATGATAATTTTCTCACATGGAAAAGCTTGTTGCTTCCTCTACTCAAGAGATACAAGGTGTCTGGCTTCTTGGATGGATCTATTGCTTGTCCTCCAAAATTTCTAACACGACAAGATTTGGATCAAGGTAATGTAAATCCTTCCTTTACTTCTTGGTGTGATGATGATAACACTCTCATTCTCTGGATCTAGTCATCAATTTCCGATTCTGTTATTTCATATGTTGTTGGTGCTAAAACTGCTAGAGAGCTTTGGTCTAGCATTGAGTCAAGATTTGCTCGAACTTCGACTACTCATTCAATCAAGTTAAGAACAAAACTTCAATCTCTCCGACTTGGATCTAGTAGTATGGCAACTTAATTATCTAGCAGAAATCAAGAAATTTACAGATCAACTTTCTGCATCTGGATCTGAAATCTATGATAAAGAACTTGTAGTCTTAATCTTGAATGGAATTGGTAATGACTACAACGCTTTTAGTACTTCAATTCGCATCAGAAATCCACTAGTATCATTTTATGAGCTTCACAACTTACTTCTGAGTGAAGAAATTGTAGTAAATGAACAATCCAAATCATTACTCACTGAAGCTAATAGTAAAGCCTTTGCAGCTTTTCAATCTCAAAAAGACTTATTATCTCACAATCGTCAAGCTTTTTCCTCTGGATCTTCAGGTTTTTCATCCTATGCTTCAAACTACAAATATCGTCCTAGAGGTAATATGAACTATACACCACCATTTCGGAGTTATATGTCATATAATTCTTCATTTAGAAGCAATTTTCAATTACCTGCTAGAGCTTCTACCTCATCTTTTCAACCTAGATCAGCACCTCAACCACCACCACCACCTCCATCACACCTACTACCAGATGAAATTCCTTGTCAGCTCTGTAACAAAGCTGGTCACAATGCTCTTGAGTGTAGACATCGTCTAAATTTTGTATATCAGAATGTGAACACACCTCACAACTTTAGTGTTATGTTGGTTACAACAAAAATTTTCGGAGAAAATCCTTAGTATGCAGATTCAAGAGATAACAATCATCTAACTCCTGATGAAAATGAGCTTCAACTTTTATCCACATATGATGGTTCTGAATCAATTCACACTGCTAATGGAGAAGGTATGAAAATCACTCATACAGGTTCTTCTACTAAGATTACTTCAGATCATAGTTTTGCTTTAAATGATATTTTGCTTATACCACAAGCCTCAAACAACTTATTATTTGTTCACAAGTTTATTAAGGATAACAACTGCTCAATTACATTTGACTGTGATGGTTTCTATGTGAAGGATCTCTCATATGAGAGAGTAACTTTGAAAGGCCCTCAATGTAATGGATTATATCCTTTACATTTTATGAATTCAACCACAAAACAGGGATCTCAGTCTACTTTTTCATCTATATCTACTACAGCTTTAGCAACAACCACTACAACTATACAACATGTCTCAGCAGATATCTGGCATAAAAGACTAGCTCATCCATCCTTTCAGACTCTTCGGCATGTTTGCAGAATACTTTCCTTAAATGATATTATAAAGAAGCCACTATTTTTTCATGATTGTCAGCTTGGTAGGAGCCACGAGCTACCTTTTTCAGTTTCTTCTTATACTAGAACTAGACTACTTGAACTATTACATTTAAATTTATGGGGTCCTAGTCCTGTATCATCCAACTCTGGATTCAGGTATTATCCCAATGTGATAGATGAATTCTCCAAATATTGTTGGATATTTCCTTTGTATGAGAAATCTGATTTCAAGAAGGTTTTCTTTCAATTTAAAGCTGGAGGTTAGAATCTTTTGCAAACTTCTAGTGTTGTCATTAGAACTGATGGTGGGGGAGAATTTTTAAACAATCAATTAGCTAGTTTTCTTTCTACAAGTGGTATCATTCATGAGATTTCTTGTCCACATACTCCTGAACAAAATGGAGTTGCAGAATCCAAGCATAGACACTTAGTTGATGTTGGAAGAACTTATCTTATTCAGTGAGGCCTTGCAGATTCTTATTGGGTTGAAGCCTTTCAAGCTGCAAATTATACATTTACTAGGCTACCAGTAAAGTCTATTTCCTTCAAGTCATCATATGAAGTTCTTTTTGGCAGACAACCAGACTATGGATTCTTGAAATCTTTTGGTTGTCTTTGTTATCCTTGGTTAAGGCCATATATAAACTAGAAACTTGAACCAAAAAGCATTCATTGTATATTTATAGGCTACAGTCCTCAACACAAAGGATACATATGCTTGAATCCTCTTAATGAGAGAGTATTTATCTCCAGGCATATGATTTTTGATGAAAATACTTTTCCTCTTAGGTCTGCAACTTTGGGTGCTTCTTCAGTTACTTATGCAGTTCAGCCTACTTCAAACAATAAATCTGCAATTACATCAACTATTCCAGTTGATCCCTATACAAGTGTGACAACCACTACAGTTGATCTTTCTGAAAACAATACAATTGTATCAACTATTTCAGTTGATCCCTCTACAAGTGTGTCAACTACTACAGTTGATCCTTCTTCTACTATGCAAAATAATCATTCAATGGTTACAAGGGAAAAAGTTGGAACTTTTAAAAAGAAGGTCTTCTCAACCAAACATGCTCTTTCTGCAAAAATGCAAACTCTAACACCTCCAATTGTACCTACATGCTTTTCACAGGCTAACAAGAATCCAAAATGGAGGGTTGCTTTGATAGAAGAACACACAGCTTTAAAGAATGCAGGAATATGGTCCTTAGTTGATCCAGATCTATCTCAGAATTTAGTAGGCTGCAAATGGGTTTTCAGGATTAAACAAAATCCATATGGCACTACAGAAAGATTCAAAGCTAGGTTGGTTGCTAAGGGATTTCATCACTAGAAGGGTTGGATTATACTGAGACATTCAGTCCAGTTGCTAAACCAACAACTGTATCAGAATACTTCTTTCTCTAGATGTACATTTTGACTGGGACATCACTCAACTTGATATTGGCAATGCCTTCTTGAATGAAGATCTTAATAAAGAGGTATATATGACTCAACCTCCTGGCTTTGTTGATCCTGATCATCCAAACAAGGTTTGCAAATTTCACAAATGTCTTTAAGGCGCTAAACAAGCACCAAGAGCATGGTATGACAAATTGGCAAATGTTCTATTATCTTGCAAATTTGTTATATCAGCTGCAGATACTTCCTTGTTTGTACAACGCATTGGGTCTCAAATTACCATGATTCTTGTGTATGTCGATCATATAATTATCATTGGCAACAACAAAGCTCTTTGCTGTGACATTATAAAAACCTTGATTGCTCATTTTCCAGTTAAAGATTTGGGAGAATTACATTTTTTTCGTGGGTAAATAGAAATGGTTGTGGATTGTTTCTCTCACAAACTAAATATGCTTTTGACTTGTTGCAAAAATATGATATGGCTGGTGCAAAGGAGTGTTCATCACCAGTTCATGTGAATTGCAAATTATCAGCTGAGGATGGAGAACTTCTTCCAAATCCAACTATCTACAGATCTTTAGTAGGTGCATTGCCGTACTTGACATGGACAAGACCTGAAATTGATTATGCTGTTAATCAAGTCTATCAGTTCATGCAATCTCCAACTACTACTCACTTTATAGCTGCTAAAAGGATACTGAGATATATTAAAGGCACTCTTGACTACGAAATTCTTTTCAGTAATGGACTGTTAGTTGTACATGGTTTTAGTGATGCAGATTGGACAGGTGAACCAGATACTAGAAGGAGTACAAGTAGTTACTGCATCTTTTTTGGTTTAAACCCAGTATCTTGGTCCAGTAAACGACAAGGTACAGTTTCTAGAAATTCAACTGAAGGTGAATACAGGAGTTTGTCTAATTCTACTGCAGAAATTATGCGGATTTGTCAACTTATGAAAGACCTGCATATTTTTTTACCTCTACCACCACTTCTGCACTGTGACAATATGAGTGCGATTTCTCTATAAGCTTTGTACTTTCTCTGTTTGTAGTTAAGAAAGACAATTGATTAAATCAATTGCAATTGTAAATCAAGAACTTCCATTAATCAAAACTAGGGTTTGTACATCATATACTATTAAGAATGAGAATTCTTTCTCGGACGCGGATGATGCTAAAACCAGCCCAATATAGACAATGCGCACTCTAATATATTTTCACCTCCAAAATCTTCAAACCACGTTAGAATTTAAAGGGTAATTTTTTGAAAATAATTCTCGCCACCTAAGAATTTAATGCCTCCAACCCTAGCCCTACCATTTTACAAGATTGCTAATAGGGGTACCAAATTGTTTGGGGGTGTACCAATTCCTTACCAAAATATATTTTTTCCTATATGCATTTTGGTATACCTCTAAGCAATTTGGTACCCCCTATTAGCATCCTTGCCATATTAGCCTTCCTACGCATTGGTTCCATAAGAAGAAGTCTACTACCAACGAGTCCAAGCAGCTAGGGAAAAAAAAGAAAGAAAACAAAACATATCCCCACCCAATGACCTTACCACACTATCATAATAAGTATCAAATTCGACTTCTCGTATCCAAACGCGATACAAGCCACTAGAGCTTAAATTAGCTTTTAGAGTTTTAAACGGGGCTGTCAAGATCCGCCCAACCAAATTAACTTCTACTCCCTCTGTACCACATACATAGGCGGAATAGACAAAAGCTCTTAGATTAAGAAACTTTCTTCATTTTATAAATTTTTATGTTTTTTCCTGGTTCATCCTTAATTATATTTCCAATGTTAGAGACATACACTCAATTTTGATGATTCCTAACCAAATAAATAGGGGTAGTGGAAGTAAAATATCGTTTTAAAAATTGGACTCCGTCTATAGTGGTACAACTAAAAATGAAAATTCCCCTATTATAAAGGTACGGTGGAGTAGATAAATACAGTGAATGTGACCTTTTCTTGATAGACGTACGCGGCAACATTAAACGACGCGTAATGGACACGTGAACGAATCTAGGCAGCCTAAAATCCACAAAGTGATAACATATACCCTGTTGCATTTTACCTCTATAGTACTACTACTCGATCATCAAATAGTATCACATCATCGCATCAATCAAACCTGATGTAAAGATGATAATCCAAACAAGCAATCAGTTTCAATCAGTAAACCCTCGGAAGGATACTAGACCCACATTTGTTAGATACGTGGATGAAATATAGATACCGAGTATTTCAATTACTCTGCACCTTGATACATAGAAATATTTCTTAGGTGTTAAAAAAAGATGTCAAACTTGGGATAACTAGTCACTTAAGACACACGTACCGACCAACAAAAAAAAGAGACATATACTGGTACACGTATTTGTCGACATAAATAAGGAAAATTAAAGTCCCCCTTTTTCGTTTACTCACTGTATTCTAAAGTGAGTGAACGAAACACTTATCTGCCGACTTCAACGGCTCTCTGCAGTCCACGACGCTAATCTGGTAAAAAGCATGGGGATCTGACAGTTGTTGCAGAAGTATGCTTCACTCACGTTAATGGAAAGTGGACATTAAACTTTTCAAATGATGGTGGCATAGATATTTGTAGTGGAATAAAAATGTCTATAAAACTATATAGGATTGGGGGTTGGAGGTAGATATCTCTTTTTCTAGTGGACATCATACCAATCTCAAATTTCATCAAACTCAAATTTATTCAATTTCATCTTCATTTTCATTTCTCAAAGCTTGTTCGTACCAAGTATTTCTAATGGCAGAATTATTTGACAAAGCTAAGAACTTCGTAGCAGACAAAGTTGGAGCCATAAAGAAACCAGAAGCAGATTTAGATGTTGATATCTCTAAAATGGGTTTACATGCAGTCACTTTAATGGCAAATATATCAATCACTAATCCATATAGCCATTCCATTCCTATTTGTGAAGTCAGATACACCTTATTCAGTGCTGGCAAGTAAGTACTACATTATTTTTTTTTACTTTCCTCAATACTTTTTTTACTTCATTGTTTTACCTTGTGATCCAGGACGTGTTGTTTTTATCATACAAGTTAGAACTCGGGTTGTTGGTATCATCACTTGGCGATCTGTTTTTTTAGTTTCATAACTTTTGAGTGTTGATGTTTACAGGGAAATTTTGTCCGGAACAATGCCAGATCCAGGTGATATTGAGGAGAATGGCGTGACATTGCTCAAAGTACCGGTGAAAGTGCCATATAACATGTTGATGACTATAGCGAAGGATTTAGGTAGAGATTGGGATATTGATTATGAAGTGAAAGTAGATCTTATTGTTGATTTACCAATCTTTGGTAATATCACAATCCCACTATCTAAAAAAGGAGAAATCAAACTCCCAACTGCTTCTAGTATCTTTGGTGGAGGAGATGATGATTCAAAGGACAAGAATGAAGATGAATGATCAGAAGATTTAAAGAAAGAGTGATTTTCCTTATTGTATTGTTTTGGTTATAAGTAAGGCCTTGGTTTAGTATTTTGGTCCTACTATGTTATCTTGAATATTTCGAGTACCATGAATAATAAAATTTGTTTTGTCATTTACTTGACTACTGGCTAGTTGATCAATATCTTAGTTCTTGGCGTCGGTGAATATTCGCAAAAACTAAAATTTAATGGAGCAAAATTCAGGTTCCAAATCGGCAAACCGTGCAATCCAGTATTTGAATTCTCTCGTGTTATGGTTAAAATCATCTTGAGTCTAATCAAGTCTAACACGTAATTAACCTGACGTCGTGCCTGTCCCCATTAGTTCAACTGAAAACACTTGGATGTCTATTTTGTCCCCCGACACCCATGTCCGATATGATTTGCTTTCACGATATATAATTAGAACGATGTTTTGGGACTAGCCCAAAACAGTGGGGAACTACTCTTCTGATTTGGGGTGGATATTTGAAGTAATTTTGGGTCACCCCTTATCTAAATTTTTTTTAATACCAAATTTATCCTTGGTAATTAAATTAGTTAGATTAGTTAGTGTTAGTGTAATGATTAATTAGTGATTATTTAGTGATTAGTGAGTTATTAATAGGATAGTTTTGTTAGAATGAGATGAAGAAGAAGGAGAAGAAGAAGAAGAAAAGATGAAGAAAAATAGGGAAGAACCCAAAAAAAATTTATTTTGAGTTTAGTAAATATGATATGAGTGATTCATGTGATGATACCTCCTCCTCAGAATCAGAACCTCCTTCATCTCCTAAACTATTTGTCAATACTTCTAACGATCCGGGTATGAGTTATTTCTTAGATGATGAATGCTTTTTTCCCCAAACTCAAGCTAACGACCCAAATGATGAATTTTATCAGCCACAACCAGAATATGAAGTTATGGTTACTCAGGTATGTCTCAAATTTAGTTAATGTAGCTTGAATTGTGCAAAAAATAGGCCAAATCGAAAATTTCAGGAAGAAATTTCGGCTAGGTGATAGTAGTTCGGTTAGCAATTCTGCCAAAAAGGTAGCCGAACTCTCCTGTATGTGCAGTTCGGTTACTCATTTCAGCATACGCAGGTAACCGAACTCTGTTTTAATGGAGGTTTTTGAGAGTTCGGTTATCTTTTTCCAGAAAACGTTGTCGAACTAATTTTATAGAGTATACAGTTAATGGTTCGGTTCAGTCGAGTTTATTCCTTTTGTTACCGAACTTTATGTTCGGCAAGCTCGCAAATCACCTTCATTGATTAGATAACCGAACTCTATAGTTCGGTTTAGTCGATTGTATTAATTATGTTGCCGAACTATAGTTTTGAAATATCCAAAGAACAAGTTCGGCAAGATCGCAAAATTTTTATCATAACCGAACCTTTTGTACGGCAGGATCGCATATTATGTTTACATTACCGAAAATATAAGTATTTCTTATTTTTAGTTGGTATTGACGTTGTGCTATTACT
Source organism: Papaver atlanticum (assembly GCA_023531105.1). Taxonomy (NCBI): domain Eukaryota; kingdom Viridiplantae; phylum Streptophyta; class Magnoliopsida; order Ranunculales; family Papaveraceae; genus Papaver; species Papaver atlanticum. Next base: position 1,005,424 of record JAJJMB010004025.1, read on the forward strand.
CGTAGGTTGCATCTGATCCAATAGAACCAATGGAAAATCAACCTACCCCTGTTGATATTTTGTACGATGACACGTCACATCACTACATGAATGACTTGGTATTCAAAAGTCCTTTAGAGGCAAAGAGTTGGGCTAGACAACATGCACTAAAAGACATGTGCGTATTAGTATTGAATGGGAGAGAGAGCAAAACCCGCTTTGAAATGGTTTGTGAGAGAAGCGGTGATCCCGATAAAAGCCACAAGAGGAAGGGTTATGTTTATAAAGGAAAGACAAATAGGAAGAACAAAACTTTCTCAAAGAAGATTAAATGCCCATTCAAGCTTGCATTTAATTACAACAAAGAATTGGGTGGATGGGTTCTCTACAAGGTTATGGAAGGTTGTCATAACCACCCTCGTCCGGAGCATCTTGAAGGACATTTCATGGCGGCCAAGCTAACTCCTGAAGAGATGGACAAGGTAGCTAAAATGAGGAAAATGGATCTTTCACCGATTAAAATGCTCCAAATACTAAAGGAGGATAACAAGGATAACCACTCATCTTTGTCCACCATTTATAATGCAATAGTGACAATTAGAAAGAAGGAATGGAGAGATAGACAAGTGATGCAACAATTGTTTTTTTTTTGCCAAAGAGAAAGACTACGCGGTTCAAAAGGATGTGGATTCGGACGGAGAGATAACACAACTCTTCATTGCGCATCCAACGAGTGTTCAATTGGCTCAATGCTTTCATGAAGTTCTCATAATGGATTGTACTTATAAGACGAACAAGTACGAGATGCCATTGTTGAATATTGTTGGGCGTACTTCGACGCAGTCACCGTTTACCGGGGCGTTTTATTTTTTAAGAGACGAGCAAGAACCTAGTTACATTTGGGCACTACAACAAGTTAAGGCAATCTTCCGAGGTGATGATATTCCCGGGGTTATAGTGACCGACAATGAAGTCGCATTGATGAATGCAATAGAGGTATTGTTTCCATTAGCACACAATATGCTTTGTACATTCCATATATGGTGTAATTTGATAAATAGGCGCAAGCCAATAATTTGTCCACCCAAGAAAAAAGGATATGAAGAGATTAAGATGCTACCAGAACATGAACGAGCGGATGCAAAAGAGGAAGTTGAAAAACAATACGCTCTAAATTACGCTAAATGGGTTGCTTTCAACAGTGAATGGGAATCATTGTGTTGGTCTCTTACCGAGGAAGAGTATCATCTAAATCTTGCGGAGTCTTCATGGGGGCCATCCGATCACAAGGGATTATTGGATGAGCATACCGATATGTGGACACTTAATCGCCGAGGCTTTTAATTGTGTGGTTCATTATTTCTCAAAGTATTCTAGTTTCACCTTCACCCCGAAAACAACCGTATGTGTCGAGCAACTCAAACGAAGGAGATGTGTGATGGCATTGACTAACAACAACCACTTTATAGGCCTTCGTTTAAAACCCGATTGTCCACTGCCTCCAATATCCGGAAACTCTTTTTGAAACTAAAACCATACGAAATCACTAACGACCACCACGACGAACCCTTTTACCACTTCCTTGTTTACCACGAGTTTTAGGTTGAACTTCCTCATCACTTGGGGTTTCATCTACTCGTCCGGTTTCCTCCATGGCGCGACTTGAACATTCTCCTTGTTGTCGACCCCTCTTCAATTGCTTAGACCTACTTGGCTCCATCATTCTTTTAGTTATAAGACCCTCCCACTCGCCGTAGTAGTAGGTTTGTTCCTTAGTCGACATCGGCTCTCCACTGCGGATTTTAGCCATCAATTTCTTCAATAATTTCGTACCCTTCTTCACCTGATTCCAATTTTAAGCATAAGTAAATATATTTTCAATACTTTCAAACAACAAGGAAGTATAAGAGAAGACATTTTCTTACCACATTATCCCATAACATTTTTTCTTCTTCTCCACAAATAGGCATCTCCTTCGGAGCTCTCTTAGCCTCCCTCTCCTTTGCCTTCCCCTTCGCCTTATCAGTCTTAGCTTGTTGTTCTCTATTTATCACAAAAGGATGACTAATTTCTTGATAAAACACCGTATAATCTTCATCACATGCATTTACATCTCCAACACAAGGTACACAATCACCTAAAGGTAAGTAGTAGTTACGAAGTGCATTCCAATGTCCTACTGTAGGAGTTGGTTCATGTTTTGGAACAAAATATTTCTCGTGGTTCTTTGTTCCTTGAACCACCAAATTGAAATTTTCATTCTCCACGTCGGGATCCATTTGGACACAACAAATTTGTCTTAGTATTCTCCTTGGATTATATATTGCGTATCCATTAGGATACCAAATTGGTCCATAGTAAGCCGTGACGGTAGAGAAACCATTCAGATCTTCTTCATCTACAGAGACATCATCGGGTACAGCGTATGGGTGAAATACCACATCGTTCACCGTAAGTTTATCCAATTTCTCCCTCAACGAAGTCAACTGCTCTTCTTTAGACTTCTTTTGTGCATCCAAAAACAACCATTTTGCCGCTGTTGGTTCGTCATAGGGATAAGCTGTCTTTTCCCTAGCCAATTCCAATGAAGGGAAGTGGTCATAAATCCAAACCTATGCGAAAATACGAAAATATTAATCCATATACATGAAAATTGATTTGGAAGCATAAAATTTAGGCGAATAATTTGCTAACTAACAATGTAAAAGGTCACCTGAATAAGAGTTAAGTAACCTCCAATTTGATTTGTCTTAATCCTCGACCCTTTGCTCATCTCTCCTAGAACAAAAGCAAGCACCCCAGTGGCCCAAGAGTATTTGTTAATCTCATCGAGATTCTCCAAAAGCTGTAGATAATGTGCATCCACCCTATTTCCAGAAGTGTCTGGGAAAATGACGGTTCCTAGCTGATATAACCAATAAGCGGTGACATGATGCCTAAGGGTCTCCTGGTCCATCACCAACTTTCCTTTCTCCACCTTCTTTCTTGTCCCTCCAAATGCTTCCTTCAACTTTACCAACTTGAATTTCTTCAACCTCTTCTTAAAGGCTCCATTTGTCTCTCTTGGATTATACTCATCGCCACGTTTAGGGGACCTCACAGAACGTCTAAACTCACATTGAGCCTTTCTTGCATCCCATCCTAGACATTTTAGAGCCAATTCTTCAAGAGCTTCATAATGCATCGAGGGGTTGTAGCCTTCTCGAAGACATTTACCTTCCACTGGTAAGCCGGTTATTCTCGAGCAATCGTCGGGAGTAATTCCCATCTCGCCAAATGGAAGATGAATTGTATATGTCTCGGGATAGTACCTCTCGAGAAATCCGGATACGGCAACAACGTCAAAATCCGCATGTGCATCCTCTATAGCTCTCCATAACACACACTGTTTCACCTTTGCTTGAAAATCGTCACACTCCAAAGATAGATCCCATTTGGACGCCTTTTGACGCCGAATAAGACGTACTGCATCATTATGATCCTACGAAAAAAACATAACACTATTAATACTTGACGAAACATGTCCCAAAAAAAAACATTTTGTTAGGTAAAAATGAACTTAAAGAATACCTTTGTCGCATAGATCTTCGCATCCCATGAGTGTTTGTAGCCAAACAATGTGGCCCCTCCATCATTTGGAGTACCATAAGTTGGGTTCACTGGTGGCAAACACAAATTATCAGGGGGAATGTGTGAGTATCTATCACAAGGCGGCTTCCGCTTCTTTTTCTCTTTAACAGGAACTATTTCTTGCTCTTCATCCTCTTCCTCAACTTCATCCTCTTCCTCCTCTTCATCCTCTCCCTCCTCTTCATCCTCTCCCTCTTCTTCATCATCCTTCTCTTCCTCTTGTCCTTCTCCTTCTTTGCCCTGTCCTTGTTCTTCTTCCTCTACATTCTCAACATGTTCTATTTTTTATTCAACCTCTTCATTTCCTTGGTCTTCATTTCCTTGCTCTTATTCATCATCATTCTCTTCTTCAATAACATTATCAATTGTATTCTCCATCACCTCCTGATTGACTTCCTGTAATGATCCCCCTCCATGTTTTGCATTTTTGGTACCACGGTTTCGGAAATCCAGATGTATCCTACCGCGAGGTGTTGGAGTTCTCAAATCTTCGGCTACGTGGGGATTAGATTTTTTCCCTTTGTTCCTAATGAATGAAAACCACATTATTACCTAAACAGAATATTGTCTTATCAAATAAAGATGAACATGGGATTACATCAAACACAAAATGTTAACAGACTAAAGTTCGGTTATCTTGTATAAGTTGCGAGGTAACCGAACTACAAGTTTGTATGTGACAGATCAAAGTTAGGTTACCACATAGAAAGTGCGAGGTAACCGAACTATATTTTATCAAAGTTCGGTTACCTATATAAATTTATCGAGGTAACCGAACTCATATTTTTCATATAAAGGAGTTCGGTTACGTTATTTTTAAGCGAGCTTACCGAACTTCATAGTTCGGTTACCTTAAAATTACTAATTGGCCAAACTGTTCTTCATATTGAAAGTTCGGTTACCTATATAAATTTATCGAGGTAACCGAACTCAAAAATTTTATATAAAGAAGGAGTTCGGTTACGTTTTTTTTTTTTGCGAGCTTACCGAACTTCATAGTTCGGTTACCTTAAAATTACTAATTCGCCGAACTGTTCTTCATATTCAAAGTTCGGTTACCAAATTCTAGGGTTTTCAAAATTTCTCCTAGCCGAAATCTATACTGTAACTACAATTTTCAATGGTTTTTGATGATTTCTTCAACAAAAAAAGATTAAAAGGAATGGGTATGAAGGAAATTACCTGCGGATTTTCATTTTGATTGAATCAGACTCCTTGGTTGATGTTGGATGCTTCAATTCGTCTCCCAACTTTGGTTGAAGTTGTTTATCAACTTAAAATTGATTTGGGAGATTCGCTATGCTAGCCAGACCCGGACTCAATCCGGGAATTCTTGGTGTCTGCTTAGAACGCATTGTTTTATAAAATTGATTAATCGACGATGAATTTTTTCAAATCGACGATGTATACGAAGAAGAGGAGAAGAAGAAGAAAAAGAGGAGAATAAAAAAAAAGTGTTTTAAAACTGATTTTTGGTTTTAATTTAGGGGTTAGATTAGTGGGTAGTGGTTAAATTAGTGGGTTATTAGGATTAGTTATAACCTTAATTAGGATAAGGGCAGATTAGTCTTCCCTAATCTTTTAGGACACCCCTTAAAATTTTGGGTGGACATTTGAATAACAAAGTAGTCCCCCACTGTTTTGGGCTAGTCCCCAAAACATCGTTCTATAATTATAGTATAAGACTGGCAAGACTAGAGTGTACCAGGCTTTGAGTGACGGGACTAAAGAGTAGCCCAGCAAAAAGGGATTAGAGTGTACCATGCTTGGAAGACAAGACTAGACAGTAGCCCAATGAAAAGGGATTAAATGGTAATTCCCACTGGATTGAATCGATGATGTAGTACTACTGTAGAGGTATAGTGTGCAGGGTGTATGCTACCATTTTGTAGACTTTTCCTACAGGAGAAAGATGGATCCAGGCCCAACAGATACCTGGCCAGTCGGACTGACTCATGGGTCCCATAAGGTTGTTTACTAGGTTCTGGTTGGAGTCTTTGCCCATCTGATCCAACCTGCCAAATCCAACTATACAACTAGTCTATTACATTTCTCCCCCATCGAAACCTAGCTAGTCGGACTGACTATCAGATCCAACTTACCATACCCAACTATACAACTAATATATTACAAACTTTTAGGTTGGGGATTGAACTCCTGACTTCCTCCTTCCTCCTTACTGGAGTTGAACTATAAGCTTGAGGCCCTCATTTTGTAAATCTAGGTTGCTGCATACATCCGTCCAGAAAAAGGTCATGTTTATCAATTTATTTGAATCAAAACAAAAGCTAGTTTCATATCTGATGTACTCTATTGATAATAATGGGGATACCCGTTTACTGGGGAGGGTACCAAAACCTATAAAAGATGAATTAGAAAGTTCTCTGTTCTATATGGGTTTTGATACCCTCTCCAGTAATATGGCACCCTCATTAATAATGTTAATGTATACAAGACATAAATTCACATACCTGTGTAATTAATTACTCTACACCTCAATACATAGTAGGTTTTGTGGATGTCAAACTTAGGATAACTAGTATTGTATTTAACCTATATTCTATTTTCTTATCCCCAAAACCTAGTGTTGTCACCTCTCAGTCAGAAAACCCTTATGTTTTCCCGTTTCTCTACCTCGTACCTTAAACTGTTTTCTAAAATCTACGGCTGTGTTATCTGGGTTTTTCAGTTGGATGGCCTATGCTAATTGGTTCTTCAGTATACCCATCTATTCAATGCCTGTATTTTTTTTGCCTAATCATTCACGGGTTTCCTTAAAATTAAAATAATTTTTTATGTTGATTCATTCCATTAGAATTACCATGGTATTCATATATATTCACATGTTGTAGCATAAACTTCCATCATCTTTAGATTGCATTTTCATCCTAGCATCATGGTTACTGAAGATCACTTGTATAAACATCTTAGTGGTTTATCATTGTCAAATATTTGTGAATCATATGCATGTAGGAGGAATTTTACCAACTCCGTCGGAATTTGTTAGAGATTTTGGTATTAAAAACAATAACATTAGAGTTAGGATTTTTTAAGTTTACTTGTCAAATCTTGGGAAATCAGAGGGGTTTTAACACATTTCTGGGGACCTAATACTCATTTCCAACTCAGAGAAGTGGACCCAAATCTCTTCATTATTACTTTCTTTTCTTATGAAGATTTCTTTAGAGTTACTTCTAATGGTCCTTGGTATCCTATCGGAATGGTTCTAGCTGCAACTAAAGCTTATCCCGGTATGAAAATATCTACTGAAGCTGTCAAGGAAATTACTATTTGGGCTAATGTCTTAAAGGCTAAACATGAGCATAGAAATAATGATATGATAGGGCTGATAGCAAGTAAAATTGGCATAGTAAGGCAAGTATGTACTAGTAGTGCCAGAGTTTCTTCTTATTTTTACCCTAAAGTTCCAGTTTGGGTAAACATAGAAAAACCTTTGATAGATAGGTTTCTGGTGAAAGTGGGAAAATACCCTGTAATGGAAATTTTCTTCAACTATCTTAATCTTCCTTCTCAGTTCTGCTATCATTGTCTAAGATTTGGTCACAAGGAATCAGGTTGTGCTATTATTCAAAATAGAGCTCTTGAAGACATTTATGACATCACAGTGGAATCTCCTTATCCAAGTGATGATCTAAACTTCCTGAATGATACAAAAGTACAAATATGGAATCCTAAGAACATCTCTGACTTCCACGGCAATTATTACTATGTGGAATTTTTCTTTGCTTTGCCTGGAGTTCAAGATGCATTTCAATCTCTGTTCGAACCTCAAGCTTTAAGAGGAAATGAAGTAAGAGATGTTTCTCCCAACAATCTTGCAGATACTAGCCAAGTTCCATTGTTGGACTCAGATATGCCTTTAGTCTCTGATTCAATTCTTGAAAAAAGAACCTTCCTTTTAACATTCCTGAAAACTCCAATATCCAGTTCGACCAATCAGATGACCTAATCAGAAGAGATGAACTAATTACGGGTCCAAATTCCAAGTGGAACCGAGTTTCGTATCATCCCAGTTCCACCGATTTGATTCGGGTATCTGGTTCAAGGTTATTACAGGACATTGCGAACCCAAATGTAGTTAGAATCATTTCCTCTCCTATTATAGGAAGATGGCTATCTTTCCCGTCCTATGAAAATGCTAATGAATCCTGTGATTCCCCTTCTTCAGTCAGTTCTTGTTCTTCACTAATCAAAAAATTCAATACTCCTCCATGCTCTCTGAACCCAGGTTTTAAGTTATTCGTATCTGATTCTCCTATTGATTCTGAAACTGCATATCATATAGTTATTCCTGATTTTGCATCATCATCATCTGCCGACAATTCTAATTCAACTCATTCAGAGGTCAAAATAGATCAGTATGGCTCTAATTTAAAAGAGCACAACGAAAAATCGAAATCATTCCTTCCTCTCTCATTCTCATTCTCCATCTCCTAAGCGGCAAGAGGAGTTACAGGTGAATTTGAACAAGGAAAAGAGGACCATGCAGAGCAACAACCCAGAAGAAGCAGAAGCAATATGACTATTGCAGGCAGCAAAATGGGCGAAGGAGAACATTTTCAACAATTTCAGCGTTGAAGGTGATTGTAGAAATCTTTTTAACTATTTAAAAGGGAAATCATCGACTATATCCTGGCAGAATCAAGCACTAATGGAGGAAGCAAAGAAGGAAGTCAGCTTTTGTTCTAATTTTTTAGGTTTTATGTTTGTCTAAAGAACTGCGAACACAGTAGCAGATCTTTTAGCTAAAGAGGCAAAACATTTTAGATATAACTTAAACTGGAATCATCTTCCACCATCTTGTATTAGTTCAGCTTTATCAGTAGATAAATCTAATGCTTGGAAGGAGCACTCATTCCACATTAGATGGCTCTACTAGTCATGTTTTAAGAGTTACTAACTCCCAAAATTAGTCTTTTAGTGAATTACTTATTTGCAAAAAATAAATAAAAATACTTAGGATAACCGGAGTCTAGACACTTAATGACATAAAAAGTTAGTACACGTATTTGTAGGCATAAAAGATGCTCGAAGAGACAAAAAAAAAAAAAAAAAAACATTAGGGGTTACGCGAGTGGCATGGTTGTTAAATTGCCACGGTTTTGTAGGTGTTTTCAATGCCGGCGGCTACAACAAAATGTACACCAATTGCTTGTTCAAAAAAAAAAGTCCCCCTTTTTCTTTTAATTACTCTGTTCTAACGTGGGTGAAAGGAACACTCATCTGCAACTTCATGTACTCTTGACATCCATGACGTTAGCCCGTTAAAAAGATGAATATCTGACAGTATATCCACCAGTATGCTTCGCTCACGTTATTTGAAAGTGAACATTAAACTTTCCAAATGATGCGGCATATAATCTTGAGAAAGATAAAAAAAAATAGGAACGAAAATGTCTATAAAACTATATTTTTGGGGTTGGGGGTTAGATATCAAATTCAATATAACCAATCTCTTATTTCTACATTTCTATCAAACTCAAATCCAGCTTCATCGCCATTTTATTTTTATTGTTCAGAGCTATGAAGAAACCAGAAGCAGATTTAGACGTTGATATCTCCAAAATGGGTTTGCATGCGATCACTTTCATGGCAAACATATCAATAACTAATCCATATAGTCACTCTCTTCCTATATGTGAGGTCAGATATGCCTTGTTCAGTGCTGGCAAGTAAGTACTACATTTTTCACTTTGCTCATAGTTTTTACCCTTTTTTTCCTCTTATGATCCAGGAGGATCCAGGCTTATATCTTGTCTGTTTAATCTTTCAGTATAATTTAGATGCCGATAAACTTTGTACTCAGATCGTTGGTATCATGTTTATTAAATTTTTCGAAGAAAAAAAAGAGTCGTTGGTTGTAACTTATAAGTTATAACTTTAGAAATATTGATGGTTACTGCAGGGAAATTGTGTCAGGGACAATGCCAGATCCAGGTGATATAGAGGAGAATGACGTGACATTACTCAAAGTACCGGTGAAAGTGCCGTATAACATACTGATGACTATAGCTAAGGATATAGGTAGAGACTGGGATATTGATTATGAAGTGAGAATACGCCTTATTGTTGATTTACCAATCTTTGGTAGTATTACAATCCCGCTATCTAAGACTGGAGAAATCAAACTACCAACTATCTTTGGTGGAGATGATGATGATGATTCAAAGGACAAGAATGATGATGAATGAATGAAGGTTCAAAACTTCAAAGAAACAGTGATTTTTCCTTGTTGCATTGTTTAATTAATTTGGTTTAGTATTGGTCCTACTATGTTGGCTTGAATGTTTCAGACTTCAAAGTACCATGAATAAAAGTTTGTTTTATCGTTTACTTTTCTGGCTAGTTGATCAACATTATACTTCGGTACTCGGTGAATATTCACAAAAATAAATATTTAATTCCGGCGAACTCATACAATCTTGCACGACTGTATCATCCTTATGGACGGGTATTTGAGCATTCTCTTGAGTTATGGTTAAAATCATCTTGACTCGTACCAGTACCCTGGCGTCGCGCGTCGTGCCTGTCCCCATCAGTTCAACTCTGAAAACACTAGTTGGGGATCGACATTTTTCACCCAGTGGTTTCGGACAAAACCCAGAAGAATTTTAGAGTGGACTAGAAAGTGCATTTGAGTCACGAAAATAGCTTTGGGTTCGATTCGACTCGACTCCGCAGGTATGCGTTGCATGGTTTGGGCAACCGTAGGTCAGCTGATGCCACACTCCGCAATGAGTATAGTGGGGGTCATATCTAATAAAGAGAAATTATCATCTCCAGGGAAAAAGATGCCAACTACTAGTCTGATAGAGAGATTAGAGAACAAACTTTCAAATACAACTTGGATTGGAAAATTCGGAATTGAATTCTTTCCCCCACTCAAAACTCTTATATATTCTACATTTTTGTATCACAATATACAAAGCATTTTCATATAGAGATCACTAGAAAGAGAAAAAAGAAGAACATGGCTCAGTTCCTTGAGAAAGCTAAACACTTTGTTACTGAGAAGGTAACACAAATGAAGAAACCAGAAGCAACGATAATTAATGTAGATGTGAAGACATTTAACATGAACTCAGTCACTTTGCTTGCAAAGGTTTCTATAACGAATCCATTTTCGGTACCGATTCCTATCGGCGAGGTTGATTACACCCTCAAGAGCTTAGACAAGTGAGTGAGCTTTTAGTTATCATCTTATTTCCTATATGTTCGTAATTTATTTTGTATCGGTGATCGGTCCTAAATAACCATTTTCTCTAAAAGCTTGAACTGATTATAGCAAGGGTTTGCTTTTGTGGTTCTGATTTTTTGTTTCAGGGCTATAGCTACTGGAAAAATGCCTGATCCAGGTTCAATCAAGGCGAACGGCATAACGCTCCTGGAGGTTTTGGTGAAGGTGCCATACAATATTCTAAAGAGTGTAGCAAAGGATGTTGGGTCGGATTGGGATATAGATTATGAATTGTTGTTGGGTATCATAGTTGATCTTCCAATATTTGGTGATATTACAATCCCACTCTCTCGTAAGGGTGAATTCAAACTCCCTACCATTACTGATATTTTGAAAGGGGGGGGAGGATCAAAGCTCGAAATGCCAAAGAACTTAAGTGCTCTCAAAAGCTGGTTTTAAGAAAATGATGTGTGAAATTTATGCTTTAAACTTAAACAAGATACACTATGTACAATGTGTCCCTGTTTCAAAGATAAATAACCACCTTGGTAATGATTTGGATAACTTTTATGACTATTACTTCCGATAGATATGGAAGTGAATCTTTATAATAGCTAGTTGACAGCTGATTTGACGTGGCATCAGATGTGGAGGAAAGAGTTGTTCCATCTTTTATCCACGTCATAGATGATCTCCGTTTTCATTCCTTAGTTTATGTTATCTTGTTTTTGTATGGAATTAGGTTATTACTTGTTAAACAAAAGCAATCGAGAAACACAAATTTATTTTTTTTGATTCTTAGGAAGTAGACACTTATTAACACAATAAGGTTAGATCTGATCGTGCTCATGCTAAAAGCATCAAAATCCCTTCTCCCTTCTAAATTCTCGATCCTAGATTGATGAGAAGTCCTTAAATTTTGATTAATTCGCTATTGACTATATTAGGGCTAATTTTCTTTATAACTGTACTAAAGAAACAGGATTTCTTTTTTTGCAATCCAAACTATGAGCTTTCATGGAGAGAAGAATTGGATAAGGGAAAGAGATTGCATCAAGCTACAAATTTGGTAACCGATTTTGGTTCTTCTTCTTCTTCGCATTTCAGATTTTGTTGGAACAATACTAATCTGAATTCCAACGTCTTCTTTTATTGATTTTTTTCTCTTCCCATGACTTGGATAATTCTCTTCGTATGACTTGGATCAGTGAAACCATAAATATTCTTCCACATCGGCTGCCACGTAAAATCAGCTGTTAGTGCGCTGGTCACCTAGCAGTTATTAATTACATTTGGATTCCATCCTAGTCAATGTGTTATAGTCCCTTCAATTTTTGATATTTTTAATTGGCTTGGAAAGAAAGGCTGGAGAAGTAATTGGCATCTACAAAATCGTTCCATAATCTCAAAGCATAATCCCTCTTGTCTTCAATCCCGCTGATCTAATGATGGTCATTTACAAAAACTGCGTTACAAGCTTGTGTTTTTCACCGAATCGTGCATCCATTGATACGCATTATAACGTCACGTTCATTGATCATGAACATAATCGTGACACGTTTATAAAACCTTGGTCTGGACTCTAATCCCTGATGATTTTATAAAAAATCTTGCAACATAAATATGGCTTTGCTAAAGTCGAACCCATATAAATAATAACTTAAATAGATATCAATTGGGATAATTGTTTTCTTTCCAATAACAAAATAAATAACATCCTCTTTACCTCACAATCAACTATCTAACTAAGATTTTTAATTGATCTATTTCGACCTAAATATATATATATATATATATATATATTCTTTACCCTTTTTCAATACTCAGAAATACGATCTTTGTATAAAAATTGTTGTAAAAATAAACACATCTATTTAAACCAAAATTTAAATCGGTTTTCTTATATATCAAGTGATTGACTTAAATTATTGTAATCAGGCAACAAACTATTAATTATCAACTATATCTCATTTTCATAATCTTCATTTTCGATTTTAAAGGAAGTGAGAAACCTTCGATTTCCAATAAATGAGCTATCGCCAAATTCAACAAAATATCATTGGAACAACTTAAAGAGACATATTACTAGCTAGGAAAAGGATTCCACATGAGAGAATGTATATAAGTCTCCTTTTCTTAGAGTATATGTCATCCATGCCTGTAAAAATAATAATTAAGGTCTCATTTAAAGGCTAATTATATCCAGAGCCGTTCCTGAGTCGAGAAGGACCTTGTGCGAACTTAATTATAGGGTCTTTTTATGTGGTTAATTTTTTCCCCGATAATGTAGTACATCATTAAAAAATCAATTTGTTATCAACAACTAAGAAAAACAAAAAATACGATGAGGAAAAGTCGTTTTACATTTTTAATAATCGAATCGGACGTTAAATTAAAAATTTATAGTCAGTTTTAACATATTCCCTCCGTTCCATTTTAGATGAAGGTTTAGGTAGAGGTGTAAATTGGACCGTGCTAGCACAAGCACATATGTTCTATATATAAATTCAAAATAATAGGTTATTATTTATTCTTAGCAATGATGGATTCATAGTCAATGAAAAATAAATGAAATATATGTCGTTGATTTACATTAAATATCGCCAAGAAATTGGCAGTCTAATGGTTGAGTCCTTTGCTCAACGCACCAATGGTCAAGGTTTCGAGGCTCTCCAACGTACTTTGATTTTCTTTTACTCTCTTTAAGTGAACGCACTAATGGTCAAGATTTTGTACTTTGATTTTCTTTTACTCTCTTTAAGTGAGAAAAATCCTTAACACAGAGCCGGAAAAGGCCCAGAAAAAAAGGCCTTAACACAGAGCCGGGCCCTGTGCGTCGCACACTCCGAACACCCTCAGGACCGGCTCTGATTATATCTTATTATAAAAACCAACGATATGAAAGATCATCAGTTGGGACGTCAAGTCCGCTTCAGAGTACAAAAAATATATTAAACCATAATTCATATTTAAAGGTTCCTAATAAATGGTAATATGAGAATTACAAACATAAATTCCGAACTACAATCTCATAAATTTTAGTGAGAATTCGTATCATACAGTTTTTTTTATTCATTGTATTGCATAACTATCAAAAAAGCGTATTATTTAGTTGAAGCATTTGCTACCGCAATCAGTGTTAACGCAATATTCAACTTCATCTCCACGATCTTGAGTAGTGTGCTTCGTAATGCAATTTGAAATAGCACAACCAAACTGGCAGTATTGACTTTTAGTAGTGATCGTTAGGAGTCCAACTGAAAACACATTTTGCCGGGCATTTTACTGCACAAATGACGATTGTCTCGCCAAGATGAGTAATTGCACATTTCAGCATACATTTTGCGAAGCATTTTTACTGAATGTTGTAGTTTTACCTACGAGCATTCCAAACATTAGTATCACCACAAAATAAATAATTTTTATATTTTTTTCTTCCATTTTACGACTTGCGGAGAATTTGTAAGAAAACTAGATAAATACTAATGACAATTTTCTCTCACTAAAACTTTTACCTTTCGATACTTGATGGAAAGAGTCCCCATCTGACAACTAATTTATAGGATTGGAATACAAAAGAAAAGGCTTTGATACTTATCTGTTTGGTTAAAATCATAAATAAATAGTACGATTTTTTAGGAAATTTAATTTCATGCTATCAAAACTTTAAAAGTAAAAATTGTACCATGATTCGGTGAATTAATTTTCAAAGTACATGAAAAACAACAATATCTTATGGCCGAAATAAGGAGTCATATTTTTGTAATAAAGAGCAATTATTTATAGCATATGGTTATTAGAAACAAAATGGATTAGTCATCGTAGTGGGATAACTTCTATGACTATTACTTCAAATGGATATAGAAGTAAAACTTTATCATAAAAACTAATTATTAATTACATTTCGATTCCATTCTAATCGATGTGTTATAGTTTGTACATATATTATTTTATTTTCAACATTTCATATTTTTTAATTGGATTGGAAAAAGGGCTGGAGAGGTAATTGGCATCTACAAAATCACTTTCATAATCTCAAAGCATAATCCTACCTATATTGGGAGTCATGGTAGAACCGGTTCCAATAGGCAAAGCCGATTTCTCTAAGTAACATACACTCCAGGGATTGTGTGATTTCGAAATTGGGTTTGAAAAATATGAAAGTTCAAAATGTCGACATAATGAGTAATTTGAACATGTGCTGAAATCTTATTTCTTAATTGTTCGAAGATATTCTTTGATACTCAAGGTGAGATCCCAAACCGAAATAGTAGAGAATCCTTTTGAGATTTTCAAAATTAATATGTTTTGTTTTACCAGCAATCGAAACCTATCTCTCAAAAGATATATTAGTTAAATGCTAGTTAATATTTATAGTTATCCATGAAGATTTCGGTTATGCATTCTGATATTGGTTGGAATTAGATAAAACCGATTTAGGTGCTTTATTGCATATCTTAAGAATATTTCATTTTTTGGAAATTTTTTGGTCTATAGATATTGAAGTTTGTTCTTCTTACAAACTTATCCTGATCAAGGAAAACTTCTTCTTTGTTGTTTCTGGTGTAGCCGACTAATAGTATTCTTGTAATACTATCTTGGAGAGTAGAGTAACCTAATTGGGAGGAATCTCCTACATCCACTAGTTTAAAGTATTATTTGGTATCAAGAAGCGTCTACTAGTACCATTGGTGGGAAACTAGAATTACATTGTTATTTTAGTTTTCAATTATTGATTTGACTAACTAATGGTGGTTATCTCTTGATTTGCACATAGTTTGATTCTTCTTTGGAGCCTTCTCTTCTGACATAAGGCCACTCAAACTAGATCAAGAGTTTAACATTGACTTGCGATCATCCATTGTTAACAGACTAGATGTTATGCATGGTCGACCACAAGTAAAGAATAATGTTTGTTGTCGTTCAGGTACAAAAGACTATTAAAGATTGAAGAAGAAAAAAAAAATATTCATTTTAAATCTTTGTGATTTTGCTTCGTGAAAAAACTTGATCAGCTGGGATCCGACTAGATCTAGTTTATCTTTTGATATACCTTTTATTACTAGTGGTATTTAGATCGACAAGCTATCATTTGGTGGTAGTGTTCAGTTTTCTAATCTTGTGGTTCTGTTTGACTCGATTTGGTTAATCCAAATCTTGGAAGAACTAAAACCCGACAAATGAGTTTAATCGATTTTAAACAGAAAATCCTTTGTCACGCTCAACACTATTATCTCAGATTGATTTCCTGAGATAAAATAGTGGTTACCAAATAGATTTGACATTTACTGTTTGGAAAACGATCGTAAAGGTTGAGTTCTTAAAGTCTTGATACAGACTGAAAAAACTTAAGAAAGTGGACTTTATCTTAGGATTCACGTGCGTTGGTTAGATTGGATTTAGGCGTAGGGATACTTAGAAAACTAGGCAATTATGAAGGGATAGTTTACTTGGTA
This sequence comes from Papaver atlanticum, assembly GCA_023531105.1. Lineage (NCBI taxonomy): Eukaryota > Viridiplantae > Streptophyta > Magnoliopsida > Ranunculales > Papaveraceae > Papaver > Papaver atlanticum. Next base: position 1,021,687 of record JAJJMB010004025.1, read on the forward strand.
TATGAAGTTGGTAGTGTCTTTGTATAGCGGTTTATTTATGATATTATTCCAAACTGGACTAAGTCCTGGGATTTTTCTGCATTTTCGGTTTTCCTTGTTAACAAAATCTTGTTGTGCCTTTACTTTTACTTTCCGCAATTATAGTTATTATTTTAGTTATAATTAATATTAAATACATTGCCTGTTAATCCCAAATACTTGGGTTGATCCTTATAGTTAAGGTTCGGTATCGAACTAGTAATTATATACCAAGTTTATACCTTGTTACCGTCATTTTATTTAGAGTCTGTATTTGTATTAGATCACACAAGGTATCACACTTATAGTTGATATAAAATATATTTTGGTGTACTTGGTGCCCTCTTCATTTCAACGATAACCTCACATTCATTGATCATTAACAAAATCATGACACGTTGATAAAATCCCTGACGATTTTATAAAAAATCTTACAACATCAAATAAATAAGATCATCCTCTTTTCCTCACAATCAACTATATAACTAAGATTTTTATTTTTATTTGTTTTGACTTTAAATATATATATTCTTTACCATTTTCAATACCCAGAATTACGTTTTTCATACAAAAATTACAGAAAAAATAAACAAATCTATTTAAAATAAAATTTAAATCTGCTTTTTTATATATCGAGTGAGTGACTTAAATTTTTGTAATTAGGAAACAAACATTTAGTCACTAACTATGTCCCATTTTCATAAACTTCATTTTCAATTTCAAAAGAGGTGTACCTTCAATTTCCAATGAACTATCACCAAATTCAACAAATTGTCATTTGGAACAACATAAAGAGACATATTACTTGCTATGAACAAGTTTCCACATGAAAGAAGGGATATAAATCACATTTTCTAGGAGCATATATCATCTCTACCTATAAACAAGATTTATAAATACTTTAGT